>JASANE010021088.1:0-36292 GCA_030248225.1 Trileptium ribeirensis
TTGACGAATTTCGATATGCATCATGCGTCAAGGGAAAATGGCCCAGCGAACAGAGAACAAGGAAGATAAGTTGACTTGAAATACTCGAATACGCTATTGACGAATTCCGATATGCATCATGCGTCAAGGCAAAATGGCCGAGCGAACATAGAACAAGGGAGGTGAATTGACTTGAAATACTCGAATATGTTATTGACGAATTTCGATATGCATCATGCGTAATGAGGGAAAATGGCCCAGCTAACAAGAGAACAAGGGAGACAAGTTGACTTGAAATACTCGAATACGTTATTGACGTATTTTCGCATACCTAATGCGACAAGGGAGAATAGCCTGTCGAACAGAGAACAAGGCGAACAAGTTGACTTGAAATACTCGAATACGTTATTTACTAAATTTCGATATGCATCATGCGACAAGGTAGAATAGCCTGGCGAAAAGAGAACAAGGGAGACAAGTTGACTTGAAATACTTACTCCAAGCAGTAATGCTCTCCAATACACCTTGCCTATAATATTTCCCGTGTAATTTAAGCTTTATTAAAAATGCAAACTCCTTAAATTTGGAGGCATCAAAATGTACTATTTTTGATTGTTTGCTTTTTTGTTTTTTATGTTATAGTTTGTGAGTATTATATTTTTTAATATTTTGTGAAGTTAATATTTTAATAATCTCCCTGCTGTTTATTTAAGAGTAATAGTTATAAATATTGAAACAAAAGCAGTTGTATTAACCAAAACCGTCAAAGAATAGTGAATGCGTAAAAGGTGTTCTCAATATGCAGTATAGGTTTTATACTATGATTTATTTTAAACGTTTTATGGTTTATTTTATTTGCGGTAGTATTTGTTAATTAAAGGTTAAATATTTCTTGTCCAAGAAGCATGTGTACCTTTCCTATTAAAGTGGAGAGCATAGATTTTGCTTGTTTTTATGTTCAGAATTTAGAGGTATCATACCTACTTTTTGCCAAAACTAAAATTTGGTATTTAACTAAGGAAAACCCAACAGTAATAATAAATTTTGATCCATATATATATATTTTCAGGTTGTTACAACTTAGACGTCGAATACGTGCATTTAGAACATTGGAGTGTTTCAGTTGCAGTTATGATCGCCTGCTTGGGCCCATCACCCACTGTGTTTATAATAGTAATATTCACCCTTTTTAAATCAACACCTGCAGTACGATCTACTTCGTTGGAACTCAGCTATGTAATTCTAGGTAACCACTATAAATATAATACATATATATTGATCACTTTTCATCATTGTAATGTGGCGTTCACTTATAATGTCCCTGCTGTTTGGAACTTTTGTCTCCCAGTAGTCGCGACCCTGCCGTATAGACAGTCAGGGTGACACTCTTACCGTAAATCAATTTCCGATGGTGCACGATACACCCCTAGCTACTATATATTTTTATTTACAGTGTCATATTTTTCCTTAGCTACCTACTTGGCCCGAATCAACTCACAACAAACACCGTCTGTAGGTAATGCGGCGCACTAATTGATTGTGTTGTGTAGTTTTTTTTAAAATTCGCGATATTTGTATCTGGGCCACATGAATGTCTATGAAATAATGCAGCATACTGTCTATGGAACCGCAAGAAGACACGGTGTGCTTGAGGTAACTCATAAAAGATAAACAAACATTATATTCCTCTGTTTCTTCGGTGTTTAGATAGAATTTCTAACACGTATAGCACATTTTTTATGATCGTGAAAAGTGATGGGGGGAAATTGCCAATGAAATTTTCTATCAATCAGATAATTTTTTGTCTATTTACCCAAAATGTTTTGCCAATTTGTGATAGATTTTCCTAAATTTTTGGCGATTTTTGGCGATTTTACTCCAATTTTTACCATTTTCCTCTCATTTTTTAACTTTTTTGAAAATGTTTTTAATCTGCTGACCGGGACGAGGGGTCCGCCAGTTATAGGGGTATCTGAGTTGAGGGAGGGATTGGACCTTTAGGAGAAATGCACCTATTCTTCTCGTTGACACATATGACTTATAGTCGAGCGAATATACACATTCCACCAGTAAAGTTATTATCTAAAATATGCTCATCCCAGTACTTAAAGTTTGTCAGTTATTTTTACAAGCGAAATACTTCATTTTTATTATACAATTTCCATCTATACAGCAGTAAGATGTAAACTCTTAACTTTCATACCGTTTATAATTGTTTACGTCGATACATTGCTTCACTGCCATAAGGTAGCATTGCCTTAGATTTTGAATAGGATATTTCAATTCGCAGTATAACTGTATCAGCTATCTTTTCTTCAAATTACTATCCTAATTTGAAATTATTGCCTGACATGCAATTTTCAGCAAAAAAACAAGTCGTGTTTTTCAGGAATTTTTTATTACAGCAGGATTTGCTAATCAAAGAATACATTTTTGTCTCAAGTTAAAGTAACAGCAGTTAAACATCGGGGTGTTTTCCGGATAGTCTTAATATGAATAAAAACAAGTCGTATTTTTCAGGAATCTTTTATTACAGCAAATATTTGCTAATCAAAAAAATACATTTTTGTCTCAATTCAAGTGACATCAGTTATACCTCAGTGTTTTACAGAAAACAAACATGCCTATTAGCTTCGTTACATTGCTCTGCATGTCATCCATTATGAAACTATAGGTATTACCGTGACCTCGGTAAACCTCAGCCAAACTAAGAAATTATAGCAATATCCAAGAACACTGTATGATTGATATGAATAGTTAAGTTTTTCAATGACTATCAGTTTCACCAGAGCCATCAGGATATCATTTGTACTTGAAACCAAAATCAGTTGTACATAGCTAAAGTTTTATCGAAATAGCCATCCAGGCTGACTGAATTATATTAAATCAGGTTAAATAATGTGTGTTTGGCATGTTCATTAGAAACCACTCATATTGAAATTAAACGTTAAAAGTTTTGGCAATACAATTAACCGCAGACTTAGCTTATTTTAGGCAATTTGGCTTTGCAAGGTAAATCTATTCTTATATGAATTATATTCGGATCCGTGCGTAAACTGGAAAACGTGGTAATACTTATATTCATTATCAATAGCTGACACTACAGAAAAACACTAACTAACAGAAAATCAGATATAAATATATAAATATGCAGGGCAATACTATTAGTTTTGCGATAATCTTTGTTTATTGTGCGCCAATTGTTGATAAGTTTCACGGGCATTTCATCATGATAAGCATACAACTCAGCAGTCGTAGTTATGCCGCACACAATGCCTCTGCTGAGAAGCGTAACTTATTATTAATGATTTAGTGCACAGTTGGAACTATTTTGTGATAATCTTTGTTTAACTGTGCACAATCCCTGATAAGTTTCACGAGCATTTCATCGTGATAAGCATAAAACACAGCAGTCGTAGTTATGCGCACACAATGCCTATGCGACTGAGAAGCGTAACTAATTGTAATGACTTAGTGCACAGGTTGGAAACTATTAGTTTTGAGATAATCTTTGTTTACTGCGCGAATTTCTGATAAGTTTCACGAGCATTACATCTGGTGATAAGCATAGAACACAGCAGTTGGTCAGTTACTCGCACACAATGCCTACTGCGACTGAGAAGCGTAACTAATCGCTAATGATTTTCATGTGCACCAGTTGGAACTATGTAGTTTTGATGATCTTTGTTTACTGTGCACCAATTCCTGATAAGTTTTACGAACGTTTCATCGTGATAAGCATAGAACACAGCAGTCGTAGTTTTGCGCACACAATTTCAGAAGCGTCAGAATTGCAATGATTTTTAATGCATAGTTGGAACTATTACTTTTGTGATAATCTTTGTTTACTGTGCATAATTCCTGATAAGTTTCACGAGCATTTCATCGTGATAAGCATAGAACACAGCAGTCGTAGTTATCTCGCACATAATGCCTTCTGCGACCTGAAAAGCGTAACTAATCGCTAAGGATTTAGTGCAGCCATTTTGGAACTATAAGAGTTTGTGATAATCTGTTTACTGTGCACAATCCCTGATAGGTTTCACGAGCATTTTTCATCGTCATAAGCATACTACTCAGCAGTCGTAGTTATGCGCACACAATGCCTCTGCGACTGAGAAGCGTAACTAATCGTAAGGATTTAAGTGCACAGTTCGGAACTATTAGTTTTGCGATAATTGTTGTTTACTGTCTGCAATTCCTGATAAGTTTCACGAGCATTTCATCAGTGAATTAGCATAAAACTCAGTAGTCGTAGTTATTCGCACATAATGCCTCTGCGACCGAAACCTTAACTAATCGTAAGGATTTAGTGCACAGTTGGAACTATTAGTTTTGTGATAATCTTTGTTTACTGTGCACAAATTCCTGATAAGTTTCACGAGCACTTTTCATCGTGATAAGCATACAACTCAGCAGTCGTAGTTATGCGCACACGAATCCCTCTGTACGACTGAGAAGCGTAACTAATCGTAAGGATTTAGTGCACAGTTGGAACTACTAGTTTTGCGATAATACTTTCGTTTTACTTTGCGCAATTCCTGATAAAGTTTCACAAGCGAGCATTTCATCGTGATAAGCATACAACTCAGCAGTCGTAAAGTTATGCGCCACACCAATGCCTCTGCGACTGAGAAGTGTAACTAATACGTAAGGATTTGGTAGCACAGTTTAAACTATTAGTTTTGCGATAATCTTTGTTTACTGTGCGCAATTCCTGATAAGTTCCACGGAGCATTTCATCGTGATAAGCATTACAACATCATTAGTCAGTTACTCGCACATAATGCCTCTGTGACCGAAAGCGTAACTAATGGTAAGGATTTAGTACCACAGTTGGAACTATTAGTTTTGTGATAATCTTTGTTTACTGTGCACAATTCCTGATAAGTTTCACCGGAGCATTTTTCATGGTGATAAGCATACAACTCAGCAGTCGTAGTTATGCGCACACAATGCTTCTGCGACGTGAAGCATTAACTAATCGTAAGGATTTAGTGCACATGTTTAACTATTAGTTTTGCGATAATCTTTTGTTTCACTGTGCGCAATTCCTGATAAGTTTCACCAGCATTTAATCAGTGATAAGCATACAACTCAAGTAGTCGATAGATTATCTGCGCACATAATGTGCCTATTTATCGACCGAAAGCGTAACTAATCGTAAGGATTTAGCATGCACAGTTGGAGAATTATAGTTTTGTGATAAATCTTTGTTTACTGCGCACAATTCCTGATAGTTTTACGAGCATTTCATAGTGATAAGCATAGAACACAGCAGTCGTAGTACTTGCGCACACCAATTTACAGAAGCGTAAGTAATTGCAATGATTCAGTGCATAGTTGGAACTATTCGTTTTGTGACATAATCTTTGTTTACTGTGCATAATTCCTGATAAGTTTCACGAGCATTTCATTAGTGATAGATAATTAGTATAGATAAGTCGTAGTTATTCGTATATAATGCCTCTGCGTACTGAAAAAGCGTAACTAATCGTAAGGATTTAGTGCACAGTTGGAACTATTTGGTTTGTGATAATACTTGTTTACTGTGCACAATTCCTGATAAGCTCCACGAGCACTTTTCATCGTGATAAGCTTACATTTCAGCAGTCGTAGTTATGCGCACACAACTCCCTCTGCGACTGAGAAGCGTAACTAATCGTAAGGATTTGTGCACAGTAAACAAAGATTATCACAAAACTAATAGTTCCAACTGTGCACTAAATCCTTACGATTAGTTACGCTTTCGGTCGCAGAGGCATTATGTGCGAATAACTACGACTACTGAGTTGTATGCTTATCACGATTAAATGCTCGTGAAACTTATCAGGAATTGCGCACAGTAAACAAAGATTATCGCAAAACTAATAGTTAAAAATGTGCACTAAATCCTTACGATTAGTTACGCTTCTCAGTCGCAGAAGCATTGTGTGCGCATAACTACGACTGCTGAGTTGTATGCTTATCACGATGAAAAGTGCTCGTGAAACTTATCAGGAATTGTGCACAGTAAACAAAGATTATCACAAAACTAATAGTTCCAACTGTGCACTAAATCCTTACGATTAGTTACGCTTTCGGTCGCAGAGGCATTATGTGCGAATAACTACGACTACTGAGTTGTATGCTTATCACGATGAAATGCTCGTGAAACTTATCAGGAATTGCGCACAGTAAACAAAGATTATCGCAAAACTAATAGTTCCAACTGTGCACTAAATCCTTACGATTAGTTACGCTTCTCAGTCGCAGAGGCATTGTGTGCGCATAACTACGACTGCTGAGTTGTATGCTTATCACGATGAAATGCTCGTGAAACTTATCAGGAATTGCGCACAGTAAACAAAGATTATCGCAAAACTAATAGTTCCAACTGTGCACTAAATCCTTACGATTAGTTACGCTTCTCAGTCGCAGAGGCATTGTGTGCGCATAACTACGACTGCTGAGTTGTATGCTTATCACGATGAAAAGTGCTCGTGAAACTTATCAGGAATTGTGCACAGTAAACAAAGATTATCACAAAACTAATAGTTCCAACTGTGCACTAAATCCTTACGATTAGTTACGCTTTCGGTCGCAGAGGCATTATGTGCGAATAACTACGACTACTGAGTTGTATGCTTATCACGATGAAATGCTCGTGAAACTTATCAGGAATTCCGCACAGTAAACAAAGATTGTCGCAAAACTAATAGTTCCAACTGTGCACTAAATCCTTACGATTAGTTACGCTTCTCAGTCGCAGAGGCATTGTGTGCGCATAACTACGACTGCTGAGTTGTATGCTTATCACGATGAAAAGTGCTCGTGAAACTTATCAGGAATTGTGCACAGTAAACAAAGATTATCACAAAACGAATAGTTCCAACTGTGCACTAAATCCTTACGATTAGTTACGCTTTCGGTCGCAGAGGCATTATGTGCGAATAACTACGACTGCTGTGTTCTATTCTTATCACGATGAAATGCTCGTGAAACTTATCAGGAATTATGCACAGTAAACAAAGATTATCACAAAACTAGTAGTTCCAACTATGCACTAAATCATTGCAATTACTTACGCTTCTGAAATTGTGTGCGCAAAACTACGACTGCTGTGTTCTATGCTTATCACGATGAAATGCTCGTAAAACTTATCAGGAATTGTGCACAGTAAACAAAGATTATCACAAAACTAATAGTTCCAACTGTGCACTAAATCATTACGATTAGTTACGCTTCTCAGTCGCAGAGGCATTGTGTGCGAATAACTACGACTGCTGTGTTCTATGCTTATCACGATGAAATGCTCGTGAAACTTATCAGGAATTGCGCACAGTAAACAAAGATTATCTCAAAACTAATAGTTCCAACTGTGCACTAAGTCATTACAATTAGTTACGCTTCTCAGTCGCATAGGCATTGTGTGCGCATAACTACGACTGCTGTGTTCTATGCTTATCACGATGAAATGCTCGTGAAACTTATCAGGAATTGTGCACAGTAAACAAAGATTATCACAAAATAGTTCCAACTGTGCACTAAATCATTACAATAAGTTACGCTTCTCAGCAGAGGCATTGTGTGCGCATAACTACGACTGCTGAGTTGTATGCTTATCATGATGAAATGCCCGTGAAACTTATCAAGAATTGCGCACAGTAAACAAAGATTATCGCAAAACTAATAGTATTGCCCTGCATATTTATATATTTATATCTGATTTTCTGTTAGTTAGTGTTTTTCTGTGTAGTGTCAGCTATTGATAATGAATATAAGTATTACCACGTTTTCCAGTTTACGCACGGATCCAACTATAATTCATATAAGAATAGATTTACCTTGCAAAGCCAAATTGCCTAAAATAAGCTAAGTCTGCGGTTAATTGTATTGCCAAAACTTTTAACGTTTAATTTCAATATGAGTGGTTTCTAATGAACATGCCAAACACACATTATTTAACCTGATTTAATATAATTCAGTCAGCCTGGATGGCTATTTCGATAAAACTTTAGCTATGTACAACTGATTTTGGTTTTAAAGTACAAATGATATCCTGATGGCTCTGGTGAAACTGATAGTCATTGAAAAACTTAACTATTCATATCAATCATACAGTGTTCTTGGATATTGCTATAATTTCTTAGTTTGGCTGAGGTTTACCGAGGTCACGGTAATACCTATAGTTTCATAATGGATGACATGCAGAGCAATGTAACGAAGCTAATAGGCATGTTTGTTTTCTGTAAAACACTCCGAGGTATAACTGATGTCACTTAAAATTGAGACAAAAATGTATTTTTTGATTAGCAAATCTTGCTGTAATAAAAGATTCCTGAAAAATACGACTTGTTTTTATTCCGTATTAAGACTTGTTCCGGAAAACACCCCGATGTTTAACTGCTGTTACTTTAACTTGAGACAAAAATGTATTCTTTGATTAGCAAATCCTGCTGTAATAAAAAATTCCTGAAAAACACGACTTGTTTTTTTGCTGAAAATTGCATGTCAGGCAATAATTTCAAATTAGGATAGTAATTTGAAGAAAAGATAGCTGATACAGTTATACTGCGAATCGAAATATCCTATTCAAAATCTAAGGCAATGCTACCTTATGGCAGTGAAGCAACGTATCGACGTAAACAATTATAAACGGTATGAAAGTTAAGAGTTTACATCTTACTGCTGTATAGATGGAAATTGTATAATAAAAATGAAGTATTTCGCTTGTAAAAATAACTGACAAACTTTAAGTACTGGGATGAGCATATTTTAGATAATAACTTTACTGGTGGAATGTGTATATTCGCTCGACTATAAGTCATATGTGTCAACGGGGAGAGGAATAGGTGCGTTATCTCCTAAAGGTCAGATCCCTCCCCTCAACTCAGATACCCCCTATAACTCGGCAACCCCCTCCGTCCGGTCGCGCTGACAGCGGGTAGAAAACATTTGCAAAAAAGTTAAAAAATAGAGAGGAAAATGGTAAAAATTGGAGTAAAATCGCCAAAAATCGCGAAGATTTAGGAAAATCTATCACAAATTGGCAAAACTTTGGGTAAATAGACGAAATTCTGATTGATAGAAAATTTCATCAATAATTACCCCCATCGCCTTTCACGATCATAAAAAATGTGCTATAATGTTAGAAATTCTATCTAAACACCGAAGAAACAGAGGAATATAATGTTTGTTTATATCTTTTATAGTTACCTCATGCTGATAAATGCTGTTGGACTTGCGTATCATGCGAAGACACTGAATACGTTATTGACGAATTTCAATGTGAGCCATGCGTCAAGGGAACCTGGCCGAATGAACAGAGAACAGGCAAGTTGATTTGAAATACGTGAATGCGTTATACACGAATTTCAATGTGCGGCGTGCGTCAAGGGAAAATGGCCCAGCGAACAGAGAACAAGGGAGATAAGTTGACTTTAAATACTCGAATACGTTATTGAAGAATTTTAATATGCGTCATGAGTCAAGGGAAAATGGCCCAGCAAACAGAGAACAAGGGAGATAAGTTGACTTGAAATTCTCGAATACGTTATTGGAGAATTTTGATATGCGTCATGAGTCAAGGGAAAATAGCCCAGCAAACAGAGAACAAGGAAGATAAGTTGGCTTGAAATACTCGAATACGTTATTGAAGAATTTTGATATGCGCCATGAACCAAGGTAAAATGGCCCAGCGAACAGAAAACAAGGGAAATAAGTTGACTTGAAATACTCGAATACGTTATTGAAGAATTTTGATATGCGTCATGAGTCAAGGGAAAATGGCCCAGCGAACAGAGAACAAGAGAGATAAGTTGACTTGAAACACTCGAATACGTTATTGAAGAATTTTGATATGCGTCATGAGTGAAGGGAAAATGGCCAAGCGAACAGAGAACAAGGGAGACAAGTTGACTTGAAATACTCGAATACGCTATTGACGAATTCCGATATACGTCATGCGTCAAGGAAAAATGGCCCAGTGAACAGAGAACAAAGGAGACTGAAATACTCGAATACGTTATTGAAGAATTTTGATATGCGTCATGACTGAAAGGAAAATGGCCGAACGAACAGAGAACAAGGGAGACAAGTTGACTTGAAATACTCGAATACGTTATTGAAGAATTTTGATATGCGTCATGATGAAGGAAAAATGGCCGAGCGAACAGAGAACAAGGGAGACACGTTGACTTGAAATACTCGAATACGCTATTGACGAATTCCGATATACATCATGCGTCAGGGGAAAATGGCCCAGCAAACAGAGAACAAGGGAGACAAGTTGACTTTAAATACTCGAATACGCTATTGACGAATTCCGATATACATCATGCGTCAAGGGAAAATGGCCCAGCAAACAGAGAACAAGGAAGATAAGTTGAATTGAAATACTCGAATACGCTATTGACGAATTCCGATATACATCATGCGTCAAGGGAAAATTGCCCAGCAAACAGAGAACAATTGAGACAAGTTGACTTTAAATACTCGAATACGCTATTGACGAATTTCGATATGCATCATGCGTCAAGGGAAAATGGCCCAGCGAACAGAGAACAAGGGAGACAAGTTGACTTGAAATACTCGAATACGTTATTGACGAATTTCGATATGCATCATGCGTCAAGGGAAAATGGCCCAGCCAACAGAGAACAAGGGAGACAAGTTGACTTGAAATACTGGAATACGTTATTGACGAATTTCGATATGCATCATGCGTCAAGGGAAAATGGCTCAGCAAACAGAGAACAACGGAGACAAGTTGACTTGAAATACTCGAATACGATATTGACGAATTTCGATATGCATCATGCGTCAAGGGAAAATGGCCCAGCGAACAGAGAACAAGGAAGATAAGTTGACTTGAAATACTCGAATACGATATTGACGAATTTCGATATGCATCATGCGTCAAGGGAAAATGGCCCAGCGAACAGAGAACAAGGAAGATAAGTTGACTTGAAATACTCGAATACGCTATTGACGAATTCCGATATGCATCATGCGTCAAGGCAAAATGGCCCAGCGAACATAGAACAAGGGAGGTGAATTGACTTGAAATACTCGAATATGTTATTGACGAATTTCGATATGCATCATGCGTCAAGGGAAAATGGCCCAGCTAACAGAGAACAAGGGAGACAAGTTGACTTGAAATACTCGAATACGTTATTGACGTATTTCTATATACATCATGCGACAAGGGAGAATAGCCTGTCGAACAGAGAACAAGGGAAACAAGTTGACTTGAAATACTCGAATACGTTATTGACGAATTTCGATATGCATCATGCGACAAGGGAGAATAGCCTGGCGAAAAGAGAACAAGGGAGACAAGTTGACTTGAAATACTTACTCCAAGCAGTAATGCTCTCCAATACACCTTGCCTATAATATTTCCCTGGTAATTTAAGCTTTATTAAAAATGCAAACTCCTTAAATTTGGAGGCATCAAAATGTACTATTTTTGATTGTTTGCTTTTTTGTTTTTTATGTTATAGTTTGTGAGTATTATATTTTTTAATATTTTGTGAAGTTAATATTTTAATAATCTCCCTGCTGTTTATTTAAGAGTAATAGTTAGAAATATTGAAACAAAAGCAGTTGTATTAACCAAAACCGTCAAAGAATAGTGAATGCGTAAAAGGTGTTCTCAATATGCAGTATAGGTTTTATACTATGATTTATTTTAAACGTTTTATGGTTTATTTTATTTGCGGTAGTATTTGTCAACTGAAGGTTAAATATTTCTTGTCCAAGAAGCATGTGTACCTTTCCTATTAAAGTGGAGAGCATAGATTTGCTCGTCTTCATGTTCAGAATTTAGAGGTATCATACCTACTTTTTGCCAAAACTAAAATTTGGTATTTAACTAAGGAAAACCCAACAGTAATAATAAATTTTGATCCATATATATATATTTTCAGGTTGTTACAACTTAGACGTCGAATACGTGCATTTAGAACATTGGAGTGTTTCAGTTGCAGTTATGATCGCCTGTTTGGGAATATTACTCACTGTTTTTACAATAGTAATATTCACCCTTTTTAAATCAACACCTGCAGTACGATCTACTTCGTTGGAACTCAGCTATGTAATTCTAGGTAACCACTATAAATATAATACATATATATTGATCACTTTTCATCATTGTAATGTGGCGTTCACTTATAATGTCCCTGCTGTTTGGAACTTTTGTCTCCCAGTAGTCGCGACCCTGCCGTATAGACAGTCAGGGTGACACTCTTACCGTAAATCAATTTCCGATGGTGCACGATACACCCCTAGCTACTATATATTTTTATTTACAGTGTCGTACACACCCTTAGCTACCAATTTGGCCCGAATTAACTGCAACAAACACCGTCTGTAGGTAATGCGGTGTATTAATCGACTGTGCTGTGTAGTTTTTTTAAAATTCGCGATATTTGTATCTGGGCCACATGAACGTTGATGAAATAATGCAGCATACTGTCTATGAAACTGCAAGAAGACACGGTGTGCTTGACGCTGTCGAGAAGTGGCAATAAACCTAGCTAGCTACCTTTGGAAAAAAAATTATAAAAAACATGGGTCTGTCTCCGACACTATGTTGTCAACAGAAAACCCGATACTGTGTGGTGTATATAGGTTCCCAACTTTGGCGACATTATAACGTAAACGCCGCATAACCCATGCTCATAGGAGTAGGCGGTTACCCACCTGAGGTCCGGACCGCCCTCCACAGACTAACTCTTCTGATAGGTAACCTTTGAATGCGCCGCAGACGCCGCAACACTCCCCCTCCCCGAATAACCGCGAAAGTCTTCTCTGGGAAACCAAAAACCTCTCCTCCGCGTGACCCGGGTGCCCTCCTCACGAGAATGACCATGTATGTATTAAAGGTGACCGCCGTGCCTGTAAATAAAGATTTGCACTCACATTCGTGGAATTACTATGTTATATGAACCACAAGAAATTTGAAGGTTTTCCTAATTACAATTTTGGTTAATGTTTGTTCAATTTACATTTCCGGCAATATATTGATGTTGAATTTTTATGTCTTGCTCCTGCTAATGGTACATTAAATAGCCCTGGATTCCTTTTCCTTTCTCATATTCTGTGTGCTCAAAGCTACCGTCTAGCCATATTGTAAAATATTGGGCGTTCCCAGGTTTCACAGGGGTAGCCGGTGTGGAGAGTCATATCAGGATAGTAGAGATCCCCTGAAGCCGGTCCTCCATGGGGTACTTAAAAGTTGACGATCACCCTCCCCCTATCTCCTTATCCCCAGAACACCTAGTCTACTTCCGCTGAGGGTGCGGGCTCGCGGAAAATGATAGCAAGAATGAATATTGGCATAAATGGTTGTAAAATTGGCAAAAATTGGTCCTTATCGAAGGGGTGAAGGAGTCGGAAGCCCCAAGAGAGGTAGCCTATGAACCTCTGCTTCATCATGTATGATATAAAGTAAAGATATTTCCACGAAGAACACTATTGAGGCTTTTGTATTCGTGCAAACATGCGAAATCTAATTATTTCGAAAACAAAGTCATGTTCTCATAAAATATCAGTTCATAGCAAATTTTTCACGTACATCTGATCGTATGACATCAAATTTTTGTCCTACTACACTCGGTCACCAGTTTTCACCTCAATTAGACGTAGGAAGAGAGTTGACACGATCCTTAATAATTAATCTTTGATTTCAGTCGGATTATTGATCTGTTTCGCTATTTCTTTTCTACTTGTCGGCCCGCCGAACAAACTCAAATGCACTGTCTATCGGTTGCTACCAGGCGTTGCGTTTGCAACTATTTATGCCGCTATTCTAACAAAAACTTCACGCATCGCCCGGCTTTTCTCATTATCCCAGCGCGGTATTCCGGTTCGACGACATTCCGCTGCCGCTCATCAATGTGACATCAACAACAGTAATTATTATTATCACCATCATTATTGTTTCACCGCAAAATCAAAGCTTGGCCTTGCTGCAATGCTTGTTGCAACCGAAGCTGTAATTGTTATAATTATGCTGTTGTACGAACCAGCGGATGCAATCCTTGACTACACGCTACGACAACGGGTTATTTATCGATGTAACACAAGTGTTACCGGATTCGTGGTTCCGTTTGGCTATGACTATATCCTAATTTGTTTTTGTACCTACTATGCAATTCAAACACGTAAGCTACCCGAAAACTATAACGAGGCACGATATATTGGTTTTGCAATGTGTACAACTGTTGTTGTATGGTTGGCAACGTTTGTTGTCTATTTTAGTAGTTCACCGGAATATCGTTGTGTTACAATGTGTTTTTGTTTTAATCTATCGGCGACGGTTGTTTTTGTATGTTTATTTATTCCTAAACACTATATTATCATCGCTAAACCATATAGTAATAATCGGCAATGTTTTTCAACGACCAACTCAAGCGTTCGACTGTTTACGTTTACGTCGGGAAGCAATTTTCCACAAGTCGGTTCCAATAATAATCGTACACCGATGCAGAAATTCAGGTAAGCGACGAAGTTTTCACTGTTTTTTTTGATAAAATTGTTTGTATTTGTAATAAAGTTTTCACAGTTTAGTAAACATTTTGCGATATGTTCTACTGTTAACAATGTTCAGTTTAAGCATTACACAACATTTGTATGATATATATGTCGTAGGCCAAACACCGTGCAGTGGATATGTTTTTTAATCTTCAATATCCAATAAGTAATTTTCTTTACATTCTTTTTAGAATTGATGCCCAACAGCAATTAGTATAATGATTTCTGTAGAAAACTTGAATACAAGTGTAGTTGGCATTTGGCCTAGGCCAAAGTGCATTTGGTATTTGGCCTAGGCCAATTGCCAATTGGCCTGAATTGGTGTTTGGCCTACGACATATATAACGGTTACGCAATGTTATTGAGGTTGTCTCTCTTGAATTTAAGCGTTGCAAAAGTATTATTGGATTTTTTGTAAACACAGGAAAATCATTTATTCCAGAAAACTTCTTCACAATGGAGAGTTTGAAGCATACATACTTAAGGTCCGAGGTTCAGGAGGCATCGGTTATTTCGAGGGAGGGGAAACGCGCAACAGCTAGAGCGTTTATGGGTTCAGCCCGTGGGTCGCCTGCCAGTGATCTAACGCCTTAGGGGTAACACCCTACCCCTATAATAATGTATCGGTTGATGGTTTGACATGTCGTGGCATTTTCGTTTCCCCTGCTGCAAAATAGTTGCTTCTTGGAGCATATCCCTTGCAAATCTTAGGGCTCCGCCTGGTTTAATTTCTGTTCCTATATTATCTTTACCGCCCTCAAAAAATTCGCAAAAGGTTTTCCGAAAATCTGATTCCGAAGATAAATATTTAATAAATCGCGTATAAGTATACTTTGTCACTCTGTTTGCTAGGCGATATCACATATATCGCCCTAGGGCGAGTTACTTGTCATTGTGAAACAGTGCCATAAGAGAAAAATATATATCACATTTGACATATTGAGGTAATAATATTGCACGAGGCCGGAGGCCGAGTGCTATGTTATTACCGAGGAGTTGGCGAATGTGATATTTTTCTCCTATAGCACTGTTTCACAATGACAAGTAACTCGCCCTAGGGCGATATATGTCATATCGCCTAGCAAACAGAGTGACAAGATACTTGTCATCTGCTTTCGATTGTACAGGGAGTGATATGAATTATATCATGCAGGCGGCACCCTTTGAAGTGGGTGACAAATATATTTGTAGACTGTTGTAACGTGAATAAACTGCGTAATATAGGTAGCAGTGCTTTGGAGACAATATATATTTTATATGAACTTTTCATTAAAAATTAAATTTTGACCATTTTCGTAATCCGCTTCGTTAAAGCAACTGGGTTGTTCTCCCGTTTCACAGCAGCTGGCAAAATTCGGCGCCCCTGGTTTAGGCATTTATAAAAGGTTTATCGAACGAAGAAGTCGCTACTAAGAAACTATTTGTACAAATTTTTGAAGCGGAAATAAATGTCGCAGTGGTAAATCAAATCGAATCGTATTACTTTACGATTCATTTCTAATGTACTTCCCGTAAACCTATAAGATCCGGGTTCGAATCCCGGCTGATCCAATGTATGATCATTCGTGGATCTTTTGAATTTGTGAACCCGGCATGATCCCCTCGGAGTTTCTCAACACAGCTAAAGCTCTCAACACAGCTATTAGTCTGAGTTGTTTAGCTCTCCTGCTTGTGAAATTTAATTTGAGTTTATCCAAAAATTTATATTTATTAATTTTCACATTAATTGGAAGCTACGTGATAGCAAGGTCTGTTTTCTATCTTTACATTAGATCTATCTTAATATGATTACGCTTCTGTACCTCATGAACACATGTATTTATTAGAACAAAACTACTCAAAACGAAAAAATAATAGGTTCCCATGAGTGTTTGAACCCATAACCTCTGATCTGATGGACCGGTGCCCTAAAACCACGTTTTCATTAAAGTGTCCTGCAAAAGTGTTGGTTTAGTTACGGCATGTTTTCCTAACGGGGTTGAAATGTCGTAAACATTCAAATTGTAATAAATTAGAAATTAATTATAATTGTTTGATATTATTTTAATAATAATGAACTAATTATTTGATATTATGAAACATTTAAGATTACAAACTGAAGATAATAAATTAAGAATTAACAGCCACTAACCGCGCGCCAACGCTGCAATAATTGAAACAAAAGGAGCTTGATAGCAGAATCTCGCAAAACGCAAAGCCGTTATAACCGTTTAAAGGAAATTTAAATTACAATTTCCATTCCATGCGTCTTTGTAGCGTGCTCAAACCGTGAAACAAATCATAATGATTGTGGCAGTTGTGTAGTTTACTCAAATGTCACTTTACAGCCGAGGAATATTTAATATAGATATAGGTAAACCCAATAGTTTTTAACATTGTAAACACGCTCCAAACAGGTTGCATAGTTCAGTAATCTTTTTAGGAACTACGTCAAATGCCAACGACAACTAATTCGGAACAGCTGGATCACAGCTCAAGATAAGGCAATCAGACGGAATCAAATTGTACCTGAAAGACCACTACCGAAGCGGCGACTGTTCCCCGCGATCGAGGAACCTTGTGAAAATGAAGCAGCAGCCATCAAGAATTGTGGTGTGTTTACAGAAGCGGTTTATCCGTTGCCACACAGCAGTACGTCGGACCCAAGTTGTGAAGCGTTTCAAAAACTAACCTGCATTGCAGACTTATCTCCTGAATTTATTCGCTTTGACGGGTTGTATAAATCGCGCCCAGTAACGCGGAGTGACGCAGCTTTCGGTCGCGTTGTTCAAATCAGTCCTGTTAACCGATCCCGAAAAGCTGTTTCTTATCCGGGCATTAGGCGTCGAAAAGAAAATTCCTGCACTGCAGGAAACATCCATGACAGCAGTAGATTGTCGTATAGGACAAAATTAAAGCGGCAGACAGAAAAACAGCGCCGGCATAATATCACCACTTTGTCGGTGGGCAGACAGAAATCAGTTGAAATATTGGTGGATCAAGGAATTTCAGCTGATCGTGCATTACCCAAAGCTATCAGAAGTTCTAGTGACAATAATAAAGTAGCCCCAACAACAACAACACCGCAAGTGTTCACGATTGCTTTTCGGAAAAATAACTCTTTTCACCTATCCATAAAACGTTCGTCTGATGATCCGGTCGAAGACGATTTGCGACCCATGCATTCGCTAAGTTAAAATTTATTTAACCCAACCCTCAACCTTCTTTTACCTGATATCATTATATCTATTGAATTTTCGCAGTTGTCAAAATTTTGTGCATAACTATTTAGAACAGCGAACTTAAATCCCTATCGTATAACTATGACTTGTGTCGGTTTTCACCTTTGAAGCTTTTACATTCGAATTTTGGTTTTGAATAGCGGATTTGCGAATATATATGTGTTCCTCGTACGTTATATTCAACCCGTTGGAATTTCAATGTAATCTATATTGGCTTTAAGTGAAAAGCATGCTATGCCGTTCAGGGTACATCAAGTTTAAGCCTTAATTATAGTCTAAGCCTTGAATTTTATGCAAGAGTTAGAATAAGTTTACAGCGCCCATTAAGCTCCTCGAATTAAATCTGACCTTTTTAATAATATTGCGCCCCATCATAACTTGACTTTGTGCCTAAGCTAGTCAATATCAACTGTGGTATGAGCTAATTTATTTGGTTAAAAGCAAAGTAGTAGCATCAAACAGTCATGAATTGAGTTATTAACGATCTACGTTGACTTTTACTTGGAATTACAGGAGTTTGCGCTAGATTTAAAAAATATCTGGACTAATCAATTTAGTTAATGTAAGGAAGCGTTTATGTTATATTAAGTGTATAAAATACACTATCAATAATTACTGATAGGCTGGATTTCATTATATAACATCTTAAAATAGTTATATACACATATAGCATCGTGGTTAGGTCAAGTATCAGCAAAATATTAGATACAATAAAGGACGTCATGTATTTTGTACTGCAAACTAAACGAATTTAATCATGTTTGCACCTCGAATATATTATAGAATGATATCACTGGGTGGGCTTCAGGGACCCGGCAGTAATATATTTTTGTTAAATAGAACATGTAATTGTTGGTTTTGCTGCAGCTCAAGCAAACTTGCAGTTTTGCGTGTTTTTTTCTCGCTATATCACACATTTTTAGCACCTCGAATATATTATAGAATGATATCATTTTTGCATCTCGAATATATTATAGAACGATATCACTGGGTGGGCTTCAGGGACCCGGCAGTAATATATTTTCGTTAAATAGAACATGTAATTGTAGGCTTTGCTTCAGCTCAAGCAAACTTGCAGTTTTGTGTGTTTTTTCTCGCTATATCACACATTTTTAGTCTAGGCTGCGCTGTAGTACAGAGAAGTCCTAAATTGTAAATATGCATTTATACATTTTTAATTCATATTTCAATAATTACATCTAAATAAATCTTAAAACTGCATAAATAATGCCTAGGAAAATTTGGAATCTCCAATAGGCAGCTCAAAATTAACTAAAACATTGCTTTAGTTGCGCAAACGCTTACGATACTATTCAGGTAGGTTAAGTTGTACTTAACAACAATGAATTTAAAATTTAACTGAGGGATTGCCCGGTTCTCTGACAACTGTCAACGAATATTACTCGTTGGTGATGGTTATCGGAATATTTGGACCATTCGATAACATATCTGTTTCATACAATCTCTGCCGAATGCTCGCTTTTTAGAATTTAGATACAAAATTACATAACATACCTTGAATTTTTAGAGCCTCATCGAGTTTGTTAATAATAGTATTCGTTTTGAATTGAAATTCTTATGAAATTAAACGGTTTTTATTACCTTATTTTGGCAGCGTAAAGCTGAACGGTTGTTTATTAGCTCATCCTTATGGTTTAAATAAAAGCGGTTCTTTATAAGATGTATGAAAGTGGAATTTCGGCGAAATTCACAGTTTCATTATTGGATATTGCTAAATCATGAAAGCCGAAAAACGCCACTGCAAACGAAACCGCCTATGCTGAGAACCTTGACTATATGCTTTTGTGTTTGTCTGTTCCAGAAATACATAAAAAATCTCGAAAGCAGTGTTTTTGAATGCTTAAAACTGTGAATAAGACATATACTTCTACTGTCTCGGTGTACTTCTGTGGAACTAACCAATGCATTATATTAATTTTTTAACCGTTGTAAGCTCACAAAATAATGTAATCACTGATAAATTAATGTTGAATTCTGTTGTAATCATCAAATTATTAAGACGGACACCGTTTGTTTTGGACAAATCATCTTAGGTAGATGTAAGTATCGGACGGACACCGTTTGTTTTAGACAAATCATCTTAGGCAGATGTAAGTATCGGACGGACACCGTTTATTTTAGACAAATCATCTTAGGCAGATGTAAGTATCGGACGGACACCGTTTGTTTTAGACAAATCATCTTAGGCAGATGTAAGTATCGGACGGACACCGTTTGTTTTAGACAAATCATCTTAGGCAGATGTAAGTATCGGACGGACACCGTTTATTTTAGACAAATCATCTTAGGCAGATGTAAGTATCGGACGGACACCGTTTGTTTTAGACAAATCATCTTAGGCAGATGTAAGTATCGAACGGACATCGTTTTTTGGACAAATCATCTTAGGCAGATGTAAGTATCGGACGGACACATTACTTAAATCTAAATCGTAGCAATCACATTTTGCAAGCTGCACGCTGACGAATAAGCTCTTGGGAGATATGTAAAGCAGCACAAGCAATAACATGCGGAAATAAAAATTTAATCGAAGCCAATGTACTGTGTGTTTGGATGTCTTCAGCGGAAATGATGATAGTAAACCAATATTATAAACAGCTGCTTAAAAAATAACAGGATACGATGTTTTTAGCTTGCCATATCGTAATAATTATCTAAACACCCCTAATATTCCGGACATTTAAACATCAAGATACTAACTAATCATTAAAAGCTCAAATATCATAAAAATGCCTAATAACCTGGCCAATTTTTGTTGAGGTCGAAAAGAACACACCAAGAGCTTACCCAAATACTTCGATAGCCATCTATCGCGGCCTTGTACCTTGTACTTTTGCAACTATTTGTTCGGATATTTAGACATAAAAAAACTATCTTCAGAACCGCGTGATCACCTAACCCACCGATACTTCACTTGTGGACCAGGCTGTTACAGAAATACATCATATTGCGTTTGTTGCTGTCCCAAATACTTCGATAGCCATCTATCGTGGCCTTGTACCTTGTACTTTTGCAACTATTTGTTCAGATATTTAGACATTAAAAAACTATCTTCAAAACCGTGTGATCACCTAACCCACCGATACTTCACTTGTGGACCAGGCTGTTACAGAAATACATCATATTGCGTTTGTTGCTGTCCCAAATACTTCGATAGCCATCTATCGCGGCCTTGTACCTTGTACTTTTGCAACTATTTGTTCAGATATTTAGACATTAAAAAACTATCTTCAAAACCGTGTGATCACCTAACCCACCGATACTTCACTTGTGGACCAGGCTGTTACAGAAATACATCATATTGCGTTTGTTGCTGTCCCAAATACTTCGATAGCCATCTATCGCGGCCTTGTACCTTGTACTTTTGCAACTATTTGTTCGGATATTTAGACATAAAAAACTATCTTCAAAACCGTGTGATCACCTAACCCACCGATACTTCACTTGTGGACCAGGCTGTTACAGAAATACATCATATTGCGTTTGTTGCTGTTAGCATCCACTATAATTATGCAGTCCCACAATAGCAACTGCATAGATTAGAAAATTGGTTTATACAAATAAATAAGTAGCAGCAGCAAGAGTACATTAGTAAAAATTAGTACAAGAGTATGATACTCGGTGACACTCATGCATTTTTTTGTTATCTGATGATGTGGTCGTTTTTGTTTGGCTCACTCACCAAGGGGCTACCCGAAAACTACTTTGGCAAGCATTGGCTACGATTTCCCCTAAAGGCTTCTTGGCGACTATTAGCTATCTGGTCGCTAATAACCAATAAACAAGAGTAGCAAACATAGATGTCTCCTAATAATGCGCTAAATCGGTAAAGCCCACTTTGGATAAAGCATAATGCATGAAAATGACGGAGTGACGTACTCTTCTACAAAATTTGCTCTATGCACTCTTTGTAGCAGCAATGTTTTTGCACCAGTACAAGCGATATACATTACCACATTTTACATTCCAAAACACAGTTGACGCAAATTGTCCTGTTCAATTCCACTGCAATCAGAAACTTTCTCGTTTGGATCAACCAAATTTTCTTGAATTTTCAAATTATACGCTTCACACATGTACTTAATATCGTGAAATGTTTCTCTGTCATCGGTATCCATGTACGTTGGCGTCCGCCAGTAACTATGCGGACATTTGTCTGCACACTGCTCGAAATTCTCATACTGACGACAAATTACCGGAGTGTATTCCGTCAATTTATCTAGAAACACAAACAATATATAATTCAAACTTTAGAAACAAAAGCGATGTAATAAAGTTTACGCTAGAACAGCAATAGTTACGGATGGCTGATATGTAGATCACATTTTCAGAACAGTCTTGACAGGCTGCGTTTGACACAAATACTACCCTAAAACCTCTGGAACCCTGAACCAATTAAAAACCTAAAACCTCGTCGATCCCAAAACTCATCGAAAACATTTGACAACGCATAAAGTATTTGTGCTGGACTCTAGATAACCAAAATCATCGTATGGAACACACCAAAAAACCCTATTGAACCATTAACCATTCATGGTGCCCTGTACGCAATACATAACCAAAATACTGCAGATAAACTATATTTTGAAATCAAGTTCGTTCTCAGACGAAATCAAGTTGTCTGGAAATTTATGAAATTTTCAGGCTGAACGCTAGATAACTAAGCGATCGTATTGGGGCTATCCAAAAAACATATATAGACAGTTTTAATGCTCTGTACACAATACATACCTAAACAACTGAAGACAGGCTATACTCTTGAAATGGGGTTCATTGAACCTAAAACAACTGAAAGCCTATGAGAAGGCGCCAAATATGCACGCTGGACTCTAGATCAACCAAATAATTGTATTTACCTTCAGAAAACCCTATATGTGGGCCGTTATTGATGCCCTGTACGCAACACATAACCAAAGAAATGGATACACGCTACATATTAGAAATTGGAATCGTCGACCGTAAAACCCTTGAAACCCCATGAGAAGGTAATATAGGCAAGTTGGGTTCTAGATAGCAAAGCCTTCATATTCAGCTTGCTGAATAACCTAATAAGCACTCATTGTAAGGTAAAAATACGCAATAACACGCCGAAATTAAAAAATGCTGCGACTTTTGCTACGAAACAACAGATGATGAGTTATGAATGATAGCGACGGTCAAAAGAACAAATTTTCTCGATTTTTCCTCCTAGCATCCTCACTGAAAACTCCGCACGCTTCGCTCGCTCCGTTTCAATAACTAGGATATTTAACTCCAACCATTAGCTCTGTCAACTTAGTGCCATAAATTGATTAATTTACATTGTTAATGAACTTATTTTCGATATAGGCAAAGCTTTCTAAAGCACTAGATTCGTCGTTGACTCCCCTGGATAGGCGATGCAGCTCGGTTGATTTTATAAAAATGTTTATAAATTGATTGGATTTCCTGTGTGTACATTCTTTGAACATTCATTTGAACATTTGAACATTCTTTCAACATTCATTTGAACATTCTTTGAACATTCATTTGAAGATTTGAGCATTCTTTGAACATTCATTTGAACATTTGAACATTTTTTGAACATTCATTTGAACATTTGAACATTCTTTGAACATTCATTTGAATATTAGAACATTCTTTGAACATTAATTTGACCATATGAACATTCCTTGAACATTCATTTGAACATTTGAACATTCTTTGAACATTCATTTGAACACTCGTTGACATTTGAACATTTGAACATTCTTTGAACATTCATTTGAACATTTGCACATTCTTTGAACATTCATTTGAACATTTCAACATTTTTTGAACATTCATTTGAACATTTGAACGTTCTGCATTAGAACATTACAAAAATTAGTAATAGGAAGGCCTGACTTCGTCCTGAAATGGTAGTTCAAAATTGAATCCCAACGTGCTGAAATTAACAAAAATGTGTAATAGTTAATAATCATCAACGATATCCAAGGAAAATGATATCCAATTCATTGACTCCAATAATTTACCAATGAAGAAATTGGTATTAAAATATGCTGCATTGCTAAATTACGCTGTACTAGCAATCAACATCTTGTTTAATGTTTTGAAGTATGTATATATACTTGTTGTAATTGGGACTTTGTCACGTGAGGTTCTGAATGCTACAACGCCTGGTGTAAAATTTATATACCCCAGAGTCCAGCTAATTATAATTTAGATAAAAATTCGTTAATTTTCATAATTTTCAACAGGAAAATTATACAAATATTGATATATTCTCAATTCATACCTGTCGAATTGAAGCAAAGTTTTCCTTATCACTCTGCCGGCCGCAACGTTGTAGTCGCTCAATGTCTCTTTCTAATATCAAACTAAAGTTCCAAAATTTATTTGTAATTTTCACGTTGTCATAAGATTATGTACACCAGGATCCGTTGTTTAAAACCTAGCTGAATATATATAGCTGAAACCTGTTTAAAACCTATGCTGATAGTTCTCAATGCAAAAAGAAAATGTTTAATAAAAAGAAAAACAAGTGGGTTTACCATGAACTAGCTGCGATTTGAACCCGGGCTTCTAGCTTGCAAGACCAAACGCGTTACCACTACATCACTACACAACATTTTTCATATGAGTCGTTGGTATTTCATTTACGCTGCAATATCTACTGGCTTATTGATATATATACTACTATCCTATAGAGATGCTGAATACTCTCAGTCCGATCACAGATACCGCGAATTTTAGAGGTGATAATTTAGGTTTAACGATCGAGTTGCCTCGACTGGGCTCTATACCGACAGGAGCCGAGCCTGCCATAATGTATGAAAAGCCAAGCCAAACCTAAGACCTGTCTGCGAGAGCATGACAAGCCGAACCTAGCGTATCTGCAAAAGCAACGTATTAACGCTTACATTCACAGCTCTTTTTAAATAACATACAGAGTTATAATAACTGAAGGAGGTGTAGTAATAGTTAGCCAACAGTAAAAACAGAAGAGGCCTCGAAACGGTGCCGGAGCTAGGGTCCCATACGCTCTAAGCGTGGGCCTCCAACTCAAATGGTGCATTAGTCCGTGCTGCTGTTATAGCAAAATTGCATTACACTAGCCATTGGTTTCCTTCAAATTAATACTAGCAATGAGTGACCAGTTATGGATATACGACTTTGAAATTCTAACGCTTGGTAATTTTTACTGCTATTATAACAGCCTCACTGTTATGGTTTGGTAGGGGATCACAGTCATGGTTTGGTTGGCCTTCCCGACAAGGTTTGTGGATGGTGGCTCACTGACACTATTTGGGGGCGGCTTGTGGTAGCTCACATATATTAACCGCGGCTCTGGCTCTAAAAAGCAACCATAAATCGTTGCTTTGTTGGCTTCTCTGTTATACAAACCATCTAATATTGAGTTGAAAACTATCATTGTTAGCAGCTTTTAAGAGCCGATACTGCGCCAGCCCAGACGAGTTGAGCCGGTGCAGAGCTCATGAAGATCAGGCCTGAACCGGAGTTGAATTTCAATTCTATAGTGTCTTGTTGTCGGTAATATTGTAAAACAAAGACAAAACACCGCTGTTTAAATTCAGAAGGGCATTACCTCGCATGGCCTTGATTCCTTTATACATTTTCAGGCAGCCTTCCATACACTTAATGTCATCAAAGGCGTAGTTTCGATGGCTATCAATATTTGCCGTCACTTCGATTGGTTCAATTGCTAATTTTATAACCAATGTTGCAAAAATTAAAGCTAGTAAATCAGACATTTGCAGGTTATTTTGCAGCATTTAGACCACGTTAATGCTATAAATATAAATTACTGTTGGTTGGCTGACGTGAGATATAACAGTAAAACCTCATAACCGTCCACCGTCCACTTAGTTGTCATACAACGTATATTTCCACATTGTTGTTATTCGCTTGCTTTTCGAAGTTCCTTAAAAAACTGAGTAATAGCTCCTAGATAGCTCAGATGTGTGCGTATATACGCTGCTTGCAACTAACATATTCCTGGTACCCGCTTGCGTTTGTCCAACATTACACGATACATAAATTAACTTGTACTAGAAAGAAAAATTTTCAAATTGATTCGATCGAAACCATAACCAAAACAAAAAACTCTCACAATAGCCAAGACGGGCTTCCCATCTACACCATCGGTTTCCTACAGAACGGTGCCCATAACCCCGGGTACCTTGTGTCTCAAGGAAGAGGCAGCTATTCTCCTAGTCACAGGAAATTAATTAGATTACCAGGCCGCAAACGGGTTTTGTCACGGTGTTCGAGCTGGCCTATTTCGGTGTTGCGCGTGTCTAGTTTCGTGGTATCATTCATTAGAGGTCCCGGGGAGAGTCAACGCCTACGTTTATGTGTCGGTAATAAGGCCGACTCGTCGCTCGCCATTTTTTACACAAGGAAACCTAGAATGTCTTTCTGTGTACATACAACGTTTGACCTCAACTAATGAGCGGCAATCTAATTTTCACACCTCACCATATTTTCCTAGTTGCGTTTTGTTGTCAGTCTACCACACTGCTTCTCCACGTTCAACGCAAGCCTCCATTCACAAGTTGCCTCAGACTTGGATGAGAGTGGCCAACCTCAGTAACAATTTTGAGCAAAGCTCTAAATGTACAACTTCCCCGGTTGTGTTGCGGGTAAACTATATTTGACTCATTTAGGTCATTTTTGTCTCTTTGATCTCAGGTTAACGGAACTCGTTCGCCGACAACGACCATACCCTTAATGTCAATGCCTTACTGCTCGAGGAAATATTTGTATGGCACCTTCGCTCGTTCGAGTATGCCAGTATTCTATTCTTTTATATCAAACGCGTTAGGGGGATCTTTTGGAAGGGTTGGGGAAGAGTGGTTGCACGCAGTGTGGTCACCGTTTTACTTATTTACTCGGTAGTGTTGTCGTCTTTGGATATTTATCCTTTGCCTCTCCTTTAGTCACGTTAGTACCAACAGTTTATCGTGTGTTTATCCGTCTCGTAATACAAATTTTGCCGATAGGCTTATCCGCGAATATGCCTGACTTATCAGCGCTGGTAAATGGTATATTAAAATTTCTGAATAAAAAGCAATTTATTTTGATAACTCGTCACATTTTCAAAACCAAGTGATCTTGGTGTCAATGATAACGCACGTAGTTGGTGGCTCATTTTGGGCTGATTTCTGCACACACAGCTGGACGGCTGTAAAATGAAGACCTTACTCAGGCCTTGCCGATTGTCACGGGCATAACTTTAACGATCAGTGTTCGCCTCAGGATAACAATAATTTCGAGGGCTACCGAATACGTCGCTCCACCAGAAACGTGACATTTCTATGGGAATAGCGTAAAAGAACTTTTGAGTTGTACTACATCCATAAATAAGTTTAGTATTCCGAGAAAAATAGGGAAATCATCAGTGATTTTTAAATCTCTCCACTAGTGTAGTTACCAGTTCCATTCCGACTTACTACTGCATATAAGTTTGTATCTCCGCTGGACCGACTGTAAAAACTAGATAAAGCAGTCATAAACCAACACTTAAGCTACGCCATAAGAAAATCCAGGACCAAAGTTTACGTGCTGACAAAACAACCTATTGACCTGCTGAATCTGACCGTTAAACCATAGACGAAAATATCCACAACGGATACATAAATAAAAACTTAAATATTTCAACTTTTGATAACAAATCCTTTGCATGATGCAAAAATGCATCGTCGTGATATGGGCCAACACAAACAGCAGCCATTACTATAGTATTTGATTATCATATTGTTACTCTTAAACAAGGAAGCTTGAAAAGCGTTACGTTATCTGATTAGAAAAAACACCTTTAGGCCAAATAGACGCACGCTGTTGGCAAATTTATACAATACATGTGCTATTTTAATACAAATATATTTTCAGATTCATACAATATCGTATATATGTTGTATGTGACGCAAATATATAAAATATTCACGCACTAGGCGGAATATTTTATAACATAATATGCTAAAATTGTATTAACTACAATTATATTTGTTACAAAGGAATCTAAAAATGTAGTCTAGAGATAAGAGTGCTCCATGAAACTTCATACAAAATTGTTTTTACATTCACGCTGTGCAAATGTATGAAATGGCGCACTTCAAATGTGTATGTAAACCAGATCATATATAGTATGATACAGTATATACACATATATGTATGACATATAACAGTTATTTTGAAGAGGGCAGTATAAAAGTGAAGTCGTCAAAAATGAAATTGAGTATACCCCTGCAAGCGCCGTAGGCCGCCGGGTACCCGGCTACCCACCCACTCCCCCCCCCCCATTCCCCCGGACTTCGGACCTTTAGTATGTACGACACGTTCTTTCCCTTGAAATTGCAAGCTTAAGTCTATGCGATATCACGGAATACCAAGTTGTACAACCGCTGAGTCGTAGCGTTGTGTAGCATAGTATCAATTTAAGCTTGATTTACATTAATTATTTACGCGCATCAATAGCATTCTTTCCGGAAGCTGCTATGCTCCATGGCACTAAATTGCTGATGTTGGCATAACAGTTCCTCACCGATAGGAGATACAGTCGCGACACCATCTACAAATCGGCTATTGATTAGGCTTTTCATAAACACGTAAATGAATTTATATATGCATACATCTATATATATATTTTTGTCATTACATCATAGTTTGTGCATAACAGTTCTAAAAACATATTTATTTTTTTATTTTTCGCCTCCCGTATCCATCAGTTGTCGGATTTCAAAAATGGTACTCCACCCGCAGGAGAAGTTTAAGCTTACACAAACCCATTTTAGATCGTTTAAGGGCAATTTATTTTATCGTTAGCTATTGATGTGGGCTTAAATTGCATCATCAATAGATATTCATTATTGTGTTTTTAGGAGTAGCCTTCTGTCCAAATTACAATTAATAGTGATCAAAATATGAGCCTTGGCTTCTTGTAAATCAAGTGTGTGTCACTGCGCTCTTCTACTTTCCTAATCTAGCTTTTTGGGTTAGCTAAATTTCATGTGTTATTAAGCAGACAATTTTTCGGCAATTCGGAGGAAAATATATTTCAGTTAACATTCAAAATACTTAATGGCAAAGGAACATTACACTGACTAACATAAAATTTCCCATTTACCGAGGTCCGCTTCGGGTAGATTCTTGGACAACCGGTAAAAATGTTCTCAACAAAATTTCGGGCAATAGCTAATTCTTCATGGCTTTGGTAAAAGCTTCAACTCTACTCTGCTCACTGTTGTATTTTGATAATCGCAGGTTCCTCGCATATGTACTACTGACATTCCGGATGTCCACAACTAAATATCAGGAGCTTACATTCTCAAAGAGCCATGTTTCAGTCAATCTCTTGGCCTTAAGTTTAATGCAATGCTAGCTTGCGTTATTGGCTTCAAAGGTTAGGAAACTGGTGTGGACCGGCTACATCACTACAAAATGTTCTGCAAGTTAGGATAGGTTCATGCCTATCGATTCTTCGTCCTGGAACAGTCGTTCTTCTCAGACCTATACATCAGTGGCGTTCGAGGCTTGAATTAGAGCTCAACGTTGGTCTCCGTTGTTGGGTTTTGAGTTTGTATCCGAGCAAAGCTCAGCTTTGAGTTAAATATTTGGCACGTTGGTCTCCGTTGTTGGGTTTATTTAGTTAAATAAATTAAATATTTGGCACACTTTTACTTGTTTCTTTGAGGGTATTTGGTAAGTTTCCCTTGTTACCAACTCCAGTAAATTTAATAATTGAGCAGAAATTGTTATAAATTTGGGTTTAGGTTATTTTGTTAGAGTTGACTATCTCTGACCATCTTAAGATCCTTTCAGCTCAATTATTCCCAACAAGTTAGGTTCCTAGGAATGTCTCTGCTAATTTAATTTTGCAGTAATAGAAAAGGTAATTGTCATAAAATTTTACCTGCTCAAGTAACCAGGTTTCGGCTTAAATTTTAACATTTATTTTCTACGCTTTGGCCGTTAGAATCTCCTACATAATAGATTCATTAGGTTCAAAAAACAGAGTTCCAACGAACCAGTGCCTAACTTAGCTTTAGTCTTCGACAATCCTGCCCACTACAGTAACCTCCTAAATTTTAGGCTAAAGTCAATGATACGTTTTTACTTAAATTTTAGGAAAAATTTGGTTTACTTATGTCAGCCTAGAAAGAGTACAACTCAACTTTAATAAGTTGATGCTAGTTTAATATAACCTTAAATGAGCCGAAAATCATCGATCTCAACGACTATTTGGACGGGACACTAACCGACTTTGGAACCCAAACAGACACCTTCGGAACCTTTCGGGGTTAAACTATGGTAACTTTTGCCCTAAATTTTCGCGTTTAAGTATGCATGATTTGTTTAAATATTTATACATAGAATACTGGCACTCTTAAACAATCAGTTTTAATTTTTAGGCTAACTGTCTGGAGCTGTTGCAGATCAGTACATGATATTATAGATTTATTTCAACTTGGAATATAGCATGCTTTTAGCGAGTTTAGACAAACTAATAGCTCTGTGCCAGCTACCTTAATTCAGCACATCTACACGGCCTGGAACAACTCGGACTGACAACATTTTAGCTTACATGACTTTTAAACACTGAAATAACTATGCTGATTCAAAGTTGGATGATAACTTACATAGCCCGCTCTCATTAGTGCTACCCTTGCAAAGGCACATATAAATGTCAGCTTTGCTTTAAATCAGAATTCTTGTTTCATTTGAATGTTATAGCAATTCATTATATATAGATTCAATAAATCTCAAAATTCTCCAGTTTTTGAAAAAGTCGCTGTGCATACGTCAGAATCAAAATCTGTGCATCTAAATCTTTAAAGGCACCACCGATTTATCAAAATTGAAATTAGCAGCTACATCAAAATGACAATGACTGTTAAATTTTAAAATTTTAGCTGTTTGTGTAAAAATATTCTGGATAAAGCAAAATATAATGCGGATGTCCTTTATACACAAAAATTTAGCTCATGCTGTAAACCAACAATTATAAACATAACATTACAGCTGCGGTAAACACTAAGTTTACTGTTAGAATTATGAGCAACTGGGATTAAGAGGTCGTCGTGCGGTGATGCTTCTCCAAATATAAATGAAGAGAATCTACCTCCAATGTGTACGATGTAATGGGATGTTTTCGAAAGTCTATATTTCCTAGAAAACGCAAACACTACAAAATTTTGAGAGATTTATCCTAATTTTGAACGAAATTTTCGATGAATTAAAGTATCGATAGCGAGATTTAGATTTTCAAATATTTTATTTGATGATTAGCAAAGCAAACCATCTAGAAACAGTCCCATATAATCTTTCACTGAAAGTAGCGTTTTCTTTATTAGCTGAAGAACGTAATCAAAAATCAAAGAGGCACTGGAAATTGACCAAAAAAAGCATGCTCGGCATTAAATTACAAACAAAACATGCATTAAAGTGCTACTGTGTGTTGGCCGACTGTTATAGTTACAAGAACACAAATATTGTGTAAGACACCCTAAGTATTATCTAGAAACTACAAAACACATTATTTATACTATACCGACCCGATGAGGTTATTATTCTTTTAACGCCGAAGAATCGAATCAGAGTTGTTTGATTGCAAGCACGGCTTATAAATCAGATCTGTTTTACACTTGTGAAGCATGACAAACTCAGTAAACACAATATGTCGCAATGTGCCGTTGCAAACTGGACATGAAAGAGTTAAATCTTACGTAATCATATAATAAAGTAGATTGTGTTTCATTTTATTGCAAACGTGTTAAGTATCTTGAGCTTCGGTTTTTCGCCTAAATGGTAGAACTCAGCCAGAAACAATTAAATAATTCCATTTCATCGACTTGAAAGCACTATCGGAGCCAAATGAGTGGAGCTTGAACACCACGCTGCATCCAATATGTCGCAGAATGCAAAACCCTTACCATATTTTGGCAACATCACTTGGAAACGTTCCCAAACGTCAATCTGTCTGATGTGATAAACAGTAAACCAGAAATGGTGCTAGACCACTCCCGCTACATGGAATATGTCCCAGCATGCAAAACCCTTACACTATTTTAAGCGATCGCTACGTCCAAACATCGCTTAGAAATTTTCACGAACGTCAATGTGTTTAATACAATGTACAGTACCAGAAATGGTGCCAACACATTCCCACTATATTTGTCGCAGCATGCAAAAAACCTTACAGCGAGCGCTATGTCCCGAACATCGTTTATAAATGTTCCCAAACGTCGCTGTGTTTAATACCACAAACAGTAAACTATAACTTGTGCCAGATCCTTCCGCTATATGGAATACATCGCTATATGAAAAACCTTTACAATATTTTAAGCTATCGCTACATCCCAAACATCGCTTAGAAACGTTCCCATATGACAATGTGTTTAACGCGATAAACAGGAAACCAGAAATGGTGCCAGACCACTCCCGCTATATGGAATCCATCGCTACACGCAAAACCCTTACAAAATTTTACACGAGCGCTACGACCCAAACATCGCTTAGGGACGTTCCCAAACGACAATGTGTTTTAATACTATAAACAGCAAAGCAGAAACGGTGCCAGAACACTCCCGCTACATGGAATATGGCACAGCATGCAAAACCCTTACAATATTTTAAACGACTGCTATGTCCCGAACAACGTTTAAAAAATTTCCCAAACTTCGATTTGTTTAATATGATAAACAGTAAACCAGAAATGGTGAAACACCACTTCCGCCATATGGAACACATCGCTACGTGCAAAGGCCTTACAACATTTTAAACGAGCGCTACGTCCTAAATATAGCTTAGAAACGTTCCCTTACGACAATGTGTTTAATACGATAAACAGGAAAGCATAAATGGTGTCAGACCACTTCCGCTACATGGAATATGTCGCAGCATGCAAAACCCTTACAATATTTAAGCGAGCGCTACATCCCAAACATAGCTTAGCAACGTTTCCATACGACAATGTGTTTAACACGATAACCAGCAAAGCAAAAATGGTGCCAGACCACTTCTGCTACATGGAATATGGCGAAGCATGCAAGACTCTTACAATGTTTTAAGAAAGCAGTACGTCCCAAACGTCGCTTAAAAACGTTCCTACACGACAATGTATTTAACACGATAAACAGTAAACAAGAAATGGTGCCAGACCACACCCGCTATATGGAATATGTCGCTGTATGTAAAACCATTACAATATTTTAAGCGAACGCTATGTTCCTAACTTTTCTTAGAAACGTTCTCAAACTATAATTTACGTTCTTGTATTTCCAAATATAACTTAATTTGACCGTTCAGAGCGACGCTGAGAATAGTGTGTTCAACAGCTGAATAAATCATATAGCTTGATGCACAAATCCTTTAACTTTACTCGAAACTCATGCAGCAGCAGAAGAATATCAGTTTCAATTTCCTCCGGTAAAAGCCGAACCCTTATTTTTACCTTATAAGAATGACATCAACGCTGACAGCCGTGACAGTCGCAATCGAGCAGCTCATAGTAAGTAGTCTCTTTTATCTTAAATTTTATTTCTTAGTATAATATATACGGCACCTTGTTATTCAACTATTTCATGCGCGGCATGTTAAATAACTAAAAAGTCATCGCACTATATTCTAACTGAAACGCTGCTTGAAAAGTTTGCGGTAGTGTCCAGCGTGACATGGAAATATACATTTTAATAAAATGAGGTTTGAGCTTGCCTATTTTTCTCTGATATATTTATTGTTTTAGCTTTCCGGAATGAAGACACAACCCCCTGATATATCTGCTATATGCATTATTTGTATACAGTAGCAGTGAAAGACAAAAAATTGTATCTGCTACATTAAATATTCATAGTTGTATACGAAACATACATGCTCTTTGTATTATCATAAAATCGTATTTTACCCGAACTGATCGAATTCAGAATCTAATCTACAAGACCTAGGACATCAACGATATTTCTGATAAAATATATATATAATGAAACTCAATACCACTCTAGAAGGATAGATATTTACCGAAATGATATAGATATCTATTGATATATGATTTAATACGGAACGTAAAAATAATTTCTAGACATAAAATATGAATTAGAAACACAAAAAGTTTTAGATATTTGGAAATGTTATTGCAACATAGTTTATACAATATTAAACTGTGTTACAACTATGTCATTGGCTAGTTGATGCTGACTAGCCCTGCATTCAAATATTTGTATGTAAACCAAATTCTCACACTGGTTTGAACTCATCAATGCGCACAAATCTCTGAATGCACAGCCTGCCATGCTACAACTCTTACTTGTAATATACAGCAGAGTTTGCTTCGTATAAAATCGCTTAGGAAGAATCAAAAAAATCACTATAAAGACATTTAACACCGTCCCGCAGGACGGTTGAGTACAAGATATTTGATTTTAGCACTGTTTGCAATTCTTTTACACAATGCTTCCTAAGTTATGTAAGCTGTATAGCACTGTATTTACACTAGATTATTACGACACATAGCCGTTCATGTGTTAGCTGTGTTTTCATCTTTTGTCAGACTTATGCATTATATTCCTATATTGCATTGTACTGCCCAGTCATGTCAATGCATTGTTCTAAAAACTCAACTGCTAGATTTTGATAAAGGGACACTACAAACTTTTCGATTTCTACCGCTCATACTTATGTAGGAACTGAAAATTTTCCGAAAATCTAACCTTTAAATATAGTATCACCACGTGTACCTGTATAGAACAATATAAAGCTATAAACGAAGAAAAATTTCAGAAAGCGCTGAGTCGACTGTTGTTCATGCATGGATGCAGAATAAACCAATGATACCTTGAAGTATACTACTTTAAGCAAAGCCTGCGGTAACATCAGTGATCCGTGGCAAGATTCCGGCATTACTAATATGGCCAATCATTATTCAAGCCTTGAATACTTCTGTTATGAAGTGCAAAGTGTTTGTTTAAACAAACTTCGATGTAGCTGTATTTTCCGTCTGTGGAACTAATTGATTTTTTGGTCAGCTGTAGCCGGACAGTTGCTGTTAATTTTTCCCCACAATTTTGTTCTGAGTAGCTAAATACCTACTGTCCACAACTTTTAGGTTCAGCTGTCCAGTAGTGTGAAAATAATACATGGATCCTGTGAGCATATCGTGGATGCTAACAAATGATACTACCCAAAATCGATATTTCATTAATTCCATTGCCTCACAGATGTTTTTATATTAATTGTACACAGTCTAAAGTTACTTGTAATGTGGACATTTGAGTCTCGTAGCAGCTAGAATTGAGCTGTTTTGATGTGAAAACCTGTGTCTAAATTCTTTTTTTAAATGTACAAAATGGATTTATTAAGTTAAATCCCACAAAGTAACATATAAATACAAAAGTTTAAACCATATCAGATTGATTCAGCCTTGCCCATATCGAATACTGATAATTACATTGGGTTTACCCCAAAAAACATGATCATTAAACAACCCTTGTCACATGCGTGCGGTTTCTGATATTTGTTGCTATGTAAATACATATCAGGGCTACTTTATATTTACCAAAAATCTGTATTCCTTTTTCGTTGATTCATGATCATTAAACAACCCTTTTCACATGCGAGCGGTTTCTGATATTTGTTGCTATGTAAATATATATCAGGGCTACTTTATATTTACCAAAAATGTGTATTCCTTTTTTGTTGATTCATCATCATTAAACAACAGTTTTCAAATGCGTGCGGTTTCTGATATTTGTTGCTATGTAAATATATATCAGGGCTACTTTATATTTACCAAAAATCTGTATTCCTTTTTCGTTGATTCATGATCATTAAACAACCCTTTTCACATGCGTGCGGTTTCTGATATTTGTTGCTATGTAAATATATATCAGGGCTACTTTATATTTACCCAAAATGTGTTATTCCTTTTTCGTTGATTCATGATCATTAAACAACCCTTTTCACATGCGTGCAGTTTCTGATATTTGTTGCTATGTAAATATATATCAGGGCTACTTTATATTTACCAAAAATGTGTATTCCTTTTTCGTTGATTCATGATCATTAAACAACCCTTTTCACATGCGTGCAGTTTCTGATATTTGTTGCTATGTAAATATATATCAGGGCTACTTTATATTTACCAAAAATGTGTATTCCTTTTTCGTTGATTTCATTTTACAGGACAAAAATGACTTCGCCGTACTGAGTAGATGTTCTGGTGGTGTCAGTGGATTGTGGTATAACGTATTACTGCAATTGGAATGAGTTTGCACGAGCCTAATACTTGCTTATTTTGAACAATTTCGCATTTCGGGACTGAACAAACGTTTCACAGTAATAATGATTTCGCTTCACTGCATAAACTCTCTCAGCTATAAATTATATACGTACGTATTGCAGCGTTCACAGAATAATGCGTAAGGCGACTAGAAAAGTATGTGCTATAAAAAATCAGTGCTCCTGTAAAGTTTCTCATAAACAATCGGTCGGTCATATATTGTATTCATAAATCAACCGCAAAAGATTTGTCTCCCCTAAACATAAAGATTTAGACTATAAAAGCGCTTCACTGC
>JASANE010021090.1:0-19614 GCA_030248225.1 Trileptium ribeirensis
TGCTTGAATGTGTGGGGTTTTATTTTAATATTGATGATAGGTTAATAAAACCCGAACCGCTGAGTATAGTGGCATTTCGGTTTGTTCTTGAGGCAATTAAACATTTTCCTAGGATTGATGTAGTCTAGGATTTCTGTGTATATAAGCCAGTTGCACAACTCTGTCGTTGAGTTCTCTCCGAAGCAGGTGCCGCTGGTAAGTAGTTCTATTATTATTTATGTTGAAAATTTTCTTAAGTGCTGAGTATAAGCACACTGTAACACAGTAGCAATTGGGAAACTAGTGGTGGAGTTTGAGTAACTGTGGTACCCTATTAGCTAAGATGTTTGGTCGTCTTATGGTGGTTTAAGAGTTAAGTGTATAGCGAAGAAGGACGCTAATTCCCTTCCTTTCGGTACCTTTAGCTTGTATTGGTTGGAGATTTGTCTGTCTATTATCAGACCTCATGGTCACACTCACCGTTTTCAACAATTGTTCTCTTGGGTACCCTGTTACATAATATACTTAAGGATAGCCTGGGGAACACTTACTGCATAGTCGTAACTTTGTACACCTATAGGCGAGTTAATCTCCGAAGAAACTGCAGCTGGTAAGTAGCTCTTCGATTATTTTACACTAGCATTAATCTGTTGTGTGAGGAAGGACGATCATTCCCTTCCCGTATTACAAGGTAGATTTTGTTGGGAGGACGCTTATCCCCTTCCTTGATTTGTGAGAATTTTAACTGTGGTTGCCCTGCAGTACTGTCAGACCCTGCGGTCGCTCTCACCGTTTCAATTGTTGTTTTATTTACGACCATAGCAATAACCTTGGGGCAATAATAAGAGAGGTTTTAGTGAGTGTGTGTCCTAGCTTTCTGTGTTTAAGATTGAATTAGTTAACTTAGCCGTGACTGATTTTGCTCAGAGAGTCCTGTGTCCTTGATATTTCTTGGAGGTACATACTAAGCTTGTGTGGTGAGCTGAGTCCTAGGTCCTGAGTGTGACATTACACATCCTACGGGTTCTTGGTGAAAGTTATTGGGACTAGATTTGCTACAGTTGGAGGTCCCACCGAGACTCGATTTTCTTAATCGGGTCTGAACTTGGATTAACGACAAACTCATTGGTAGTTGTAAGTTGAACTAAGATAACATAAGTACCTAATCACGGCTAGCTATCAGCTACGTAATAGGACTACTCTGCATAATTTAGAGTTAACAGACGACGAACAAGATAGTTCATTTTTCGAAAGTGATCGTTAGAATCAGCACATGGAGAGCTTAGCCAAAAATATAGGTCAACTTGATCACGGTATAAAAGATCTAGCCACCAGGCTGGACCATGGTTCGAGAGACCTCTCGAGTGAGGTGGATGAAGTATGACAGCGGGTTCGTCTTGGGAATAATGAGCCAGATCTTTGCATTACACCCTTTCGTGGTGACCTGACAGGTCAAGATTTTAACTCTTGGCTAGAAAATTTTGATTTGGTTAGCGATGCTAAAATTATGAATGATAACATGAAAGTAAGGGTGCTTCCCGCAAATTTAAGAGACAGAGCGCGAGACGCATATGAGAGAGTGCCTGATGCTTCTAAGAGAAACTATAATGATTTAGTCAGGGCTTTGAAAACGGCCCTCCTCACTCCCGAATGGTCAATGTTTCATGAAGCCGCGTTAGAACAACGCCAACAAATGAGTGGAGAATCCATTACTTCATATCTTAAGGCCATTAAGCGTGCTTGCCGCAGTATTTATCCACATGAAACTGACGCTAATTTGTAGAAAAAAATTATATCCGATTCTTTGGAGGATTAAGATCACCGAAATAAAACTACAAGTATTTATAGATATGCCGAACACTCTTAAGGAAGCTGAAGACCTCTCGCAGAGGCTGGATATGCCATCAGTTCTTTGTGGAACAGTGAGATTAACTAATACTACAACTTATATTGGTCGAGACCAAACTTTACAAAAAGTAACCCAAGGCATGGAGTTATTAGCGAAAAATCAGAAAGACATAGCAAATGCATTACAGCGCGTGCGGAATATCCCACCTAGGAGAAATAATCGCCCACTTACTGTTAGTACAAATCAAAATAGGCGACCGGATACCCGGCCTAGACCTAATAATTTTTCACAGGAATTTTCACTACGTGGTCCTAAATGTTTCACTTGTGGGAAAATGGGACATATGGCCATGAGCTGTTTACTGAGAGAAAACCAGGGCAGATCGAACAATTTTCGCCCTCAATATACCAGTCAATTATCGAGAAATAATAGTTCACAAAACGTCAGACGACCAACATTTAATACTAGCTCTGGGCCGAATATACCTAAGATTGGTCCCATGATTAATAGAACGAATTCTAGAAATATAGTAGCTACAACTACACTTGCGCCACAGGCTAACGTGACAACTCCACCGTCATCTAATTTCGAAACCCCATATCGTACTGGGGTTGAGAGACTGCGTAGAGAAGTTGATGCACTTATCAAACAAAATTCCTTACTTGTGGAAAAGACATATCCACAATTAGTAGGTGCAGTTACTGTTCACGGAAAAACTAAAGAACCTGGAACTCAGATGAAAACTGAGGGAACCGTTCTTAAGCCAAAGTCAGGGTTTAAAGTTACTTACCTGTTGTTAGCATTACTACTCCTGGTTACATTAATTGTACCAGCCAGCTCAGCTATAACAAGGGAGTTAAGCAGACTCTATCCCCATCTTTTCCCACCTTTCGGTGTAGGATTTGTTCCCGAGGGATTAGTTATGACAGCACCAGATATTGTTTACATACTTATACTTGTTCATGCTAGACATGAGAAACATAAGGAATGCAAGGCTGCCTTAAAATTTACTGTTAATCCTCAAAATTGTACTTGTGCTGGTCATCAACATCTGCATAGTGAATCGCAAAAAGCGCTGAAGGCTTTAAACGAAAATTTTCAGAACTCTATCGATCCAACATTTTATGAAGCTTTATTACAAAGTATTTGTACTCATAAGCCTTTCGCCTATTCCTTCGTACAGTCAAAAAGGCAAAAACGTTTTATTGGAATTGCACTAGCTGGAGCAGCTTCGTTAGCAGGCATAGGTCTGGGGATTTCAAACAGTATACAAATGTCATATATAAAACCTAAGGTTACAGCATTGAGGAATTCTATTCGAGTGTTTGGAGAACAAGCCATTCAAAATTCGGAAAAAAATAAAACAGCGTACAGTTAATCAAGAAAGAATCTATACAGTTACACATGACATAGTTCGCTATATGAAACAGACAGTAGTTGCATTAGAATGTACTTTGGTTAAAAGCATAGCTTGGACCCATTATATGGCCCAAACTAATTTTTATATAAATAATGTAAGAAATGTTATAAGGGTACGGTTAAGGCCAGTAATACTGGGATTTTAACTTCAGAGATTTTATCGGCTTTGCAAATAAAATAATTAGTTGGAAAGGAACCCACTTTACATGATTCAGTGTATTTGCACGACCTTAGCTTGTTTTACCATTTTGTAAAACCGTATCCAGTTATCATGGACATTATGAATACTAGATTCGGGCTTATATTAGAAATTCCTCGTATAAGGGTTAAGAATATTCTCCCGCTTATGAAAGTTGTCAATGTTGGTTTTGACCACAAGAATTCTAATACTACACTGCGCGTTTCATTACCTCAATATATAACATATGATACCACACTTAATAAGGGTTATTTTTATGAGGTTAAGGCAGGTAATTGTCAAAAAACTCCAGTACTTTGGTACTGTGATAGAGCTGCTCTTCCGACAAGTGAGAGTGACCACTGTTTACATGATTTGAAAAATTCTTCGGTTAAAAATTCTTGCACTTTTGATATTAAACAAAATTCTCCAGAAACTATGATAGAAAGCACGCGAGTAGGCATATTAGTGCGTACTTCAGAAAAATTTGTGTATGTCACACGAATTCAACCAGGTAGTGAAGTTACAAAAGCTGATAAATTAACAGTCCCTGAACATGTGGTTATGTTTTTCTCACATGCGAACTTTTCAATGATAGTTGTAGGAGACCAAGTGTTAATGTCGAATTTTCGCCCAGTACAAGATTTTGAAGTATTCATGCAACATATGGGAGAATTCACGTTTAACTTTTCAGATATACCTCCACCGACCTGGAGTAAGTTCGAAGATGTCAAGTACAATTCTTATTTAACTGACCAGAAATTAAAACGTGAACTCATGTACTTATCACAGGAAGATTTTGATTTCCCTGCTGAGGTCAGTTACATAATACCAGCCATTATATTAGGCATATTATTCTGTATCCTCTATTCTCTTCGAAAAAAATTTCAAAAGTTCATGAGATGTTTCAAAAGATCGCGTGAGCAAAGTGAAAATGATCATGCACGAGATATAGAATTAGTACAATACCCAAAAATATCTTTAACACCATGTATACACAGTGGAGCAGAAGAGAACCGTCGCGTTAAGTTACATTGTTCTACACCCTGTCTACAAAGTTCTCACACAGATAGAACGGTTGAGGTATGTGAATTGCCTTTTTGCCGAGCAAAACTACTTCATAATACTAACGTTAAACAATTAGAATCACATGATGTTGCTGAAACAGTATATATGGTTGGTACAGCGGCCTCAGAAGTTGAAGTAACACTACAAGACAAAACGTTCAGAGGGGTTTTGGACACCGGCAGCAATATTACAATAATGTCTAGCAAAACATTTGACAGTTTAGGACTGTCGGCAGATGAATTAATATCAGTCTCTTCGACTTCGGCTGTATGTATAACGGGACATGACTTACCGATGAAAGGAGCAGTCAAAGTAGCATTGAGAATAGGTAATAGGGTTTTCGATTTGTTTTCGATAATGTGTACAATTCTGACAATTGTACACATTCAGTTGTAATAGGTGTAGATGTTTTGCAACAATTGGGAACAATTAGTATTAACTACAGTAAAAACCAGCTAATAATAGACGGAATAATCTATGAACTAGGGGGACATCTGCCGAAAACTGTACGTTTAGACGCAAGTACTGTTATACTACCTCGTTCTGAAGTAGTAATGCCTTGTAAGGTTACTGGGTATGAAGACATCAATTATGCAGCTTTTGAACCTAGTGAAAAACTCGGAGTCGATTTTGATATACATGCACCTTCTAGCTTGCTGTCTAATGATATTGAACTCAATGTTCCCGTGAGATTATTAAATATGTCACACTACCCAGTAAAACATTATCAAAACACACCTCTCGGAACAATAGAACCCTTAAGTGCTGACGGGTTGGCATTATTTTCCGTAGAGACCTGTAAAGTGGACGAACCCAAATTTTTCAGCGAACTGAATCTAGAACAAGCTAAGATTACTCCGGAGCAGAAGAAACAATTTATCAATCTTTGCACTGAATTTTCAGAAGTTTTTGCCAACCCCGATTATGATTATGGTGACATAACAATTATCCAACATAGTATTCACACTGGGGATGCGATCCCGATAAAACAGCCACCGTATCGCATACCCTTTCAGCGCAAAGAAAAAGTCGATGTTGAACTAAATAAAATGTTGGAATACGGAATAATAAAGCCCTCCACTAGCCCCTGGGCTAGTCCTATTGTTTTAGTGGGTAAAAAGGATAGTGACGCATTACGTCTTTGCTTGGATTACAGAAAATTAAATGCCGTTACTAAGAAAGACTGCTCCCCATTACCAAATATCAATGATTTAATAGAGTGTATGGGTAAAGCTAAATATTTCAGTGTAATGGATTTATTGTCTGGATTTTGGCAAATTCCCATGGCCCATGACTCTATCGAGAAAACTGCTTTTGTAATACCTTCAGTGTTATACCAGTTCACAAAAATGTCTTTTAGGTTGCGTAATGCACCAGCTACCTTCCAGAGAACGTTAGAAGCTACTTTGCATGGTTTAGTAGAAAGAATTTGCCTTATATACCTAGATGATATATGCGTATTCTAAGAAACATTTGAGGATCACTTAAACCGACTTAGACAAGTTTTTGAACGATTAAATATGTCGGGTTAAAAGTAAAACCTAGAAAATGTAAATTTCTGAGAAATGAAGTGCCTTACCTAGGACATATTATTTCGTCTGATGGACTTAGACCAGATCCCGAAAAATTGAAGCTGTTAAATCTTATCCAGTACCTCATGATATTACATGGGTTAGGAGTTTTCTCGGTTTCTGCAGTTATTATCGCAAATTCATAAAAGATTTTGCTTTAATTGCTAAGCCATTGAGTCAGCTCACTAGCACTCTCAATAAGTTTGAATGGAATAGTGATGCTCAGAAAGCCTTCGAAATTTTGAAAGATAAACTAATTAATGCCCCTATTCTTCGTGTGGCAGATCCGTCTAGTCCCTACTTTCTGGAAACGGATGCAAGTTATAAGGCCATTGGTGGCGTTTTATCCAAAGCTGATGATGATAAAAAGTTACATCCTATAGCATACGGAAGCCGTTTATTACAAAAAGCCGAAAGGAATTATACAGCCAATGAGTTAGAAGCTTTTGCAGTGGTATATTTCATGAAATATTTTCGAAATTATATTTATGGTCAGAAAACTACAATAATAACAGACCATTCTGCTTTAAGATGGTTGTTAACTAATAAGAATGCTTCGGGACGCCTACAGCGTTAGACGTTGTCCCTTACAGAATTTGACTTTGCTGTAGAGCACAGGACTGATAACAAAATGGGACACGTGGATGCACTGTCTAGTGCCGACATTCATTTACCAAATAAACAAATTCACGATATACATGAGCAAGTCGAGGATGATGATATAAAATTTTCATATATGGTTACTACTCATACAGATAAATCAGACCAGGAAGAAGATAAAACAAGCGAGGAAGAGTTGAAACGAACAGTTTTCAGAAAAACAAGACCAGGATCCTGAAATAAAGGTTTTAAAATTGTATTTGAGAGATAATATACGCCCTGACTACTCTGCACTTGTGGCTCATTTTGCAGCGGTCCGACCTCGATTTGTTATTAAAGATGGGTTACTTTTTCACCACTACCCTATGCCAAAATTTAAGCAAGGGTTTATACTTGAACAGTTAGTGGTCCTTTTCCATTGCGAGAAGAAGTGATGTCGGCGCATCACGATGATGTTGTCGGATAACAGCATCTTGGTATTTCGAAAACTTATCAAAAATTGCTTTCAAAATACTATTGGGATGGTATGTATAGATATGTTACCAAATGGGTTCAGTCCTGTTTAGAATGTGCGAAGCGAAAATCTGGTCCTTATAGAGCAAAAGCACCCCTAAACCCAATTCCTGCGACTCAACCTAATCACACATATCATGTAGATGTGTAAGGTCCACTACCACAGACATACAATGGTAACAAGTATGTCGTCATATTCATAGACCGTTTCACAAAATATCCTGAAGCGATATGCACTCCCGTTCAGAAGGCTACAACTATTGCTAAGTTGTTCATGACTGAAATAGTGTACCGACACTCGGCACCTTATGTACTTGTAAGTGATAATGGTACGAATTTTCGAAGTCGATTAGTGGAACAAATATGTCAACTTACTGGTACTAGAAAAGTATTTACAACACCTTATCGTCCAAAAACTAATGGAATTGTAGAACGTATCAATAGTACCTTAATGAGTATGGTATCACAGTATGTACACGTGTCACAACGAACATGGGACGAGTTTGTCCCATTTGCTTGTTTTGCATATCGTGTGAGCATAAATGAATCAACTAGTCTAAGCTCATTTGAAACGGTATATGGGAGATTACGCAGGTTGCCAATTGACACAGCTCTCCCTATTTCTAATGTTAATTATATAGACGAAGAAGATTGTTTCCGTGACATACAATTGTACTTAAATCAAGCTTGAGAAATAGCTAGAGAAAGCATCTTGAAAGCACAAGCTCGTATGAAAGAGGTTCATGACCGCAAAGCCTAACCAATAGAATATTGGGTTGGTCAAAAAGTAATGTTACATGTCCCTTTTAATAAGCAAGGTAAAACCAAAAAATTGGCCCACCAGTGGCAAGGACTGTATGAAATTTTAGAAATTATACAACCAGATGTAGTTTTAAAATCTACTACTAATTCAAAAGAACCTTTGAAATGTGTTCATGTTCAGCGCATAAAACCATTTTATGGGCCATATGTTCCACCTTTGTCCTCGGAGGAAGGTAAAGACTCTGATAAGACAGATGAGCATGATACAGGTGATAATGAAAATAATGATGTTGATTCGATAGTTGCACGACCCACCGAAGAAACTGATAATTCTGTTTGCTCGAGAGGAAGACAATTTACCGGCACAACAGTAATCAGAAACAGAAGATAATATTAAGCCAGCACATGGATATAAATTGAGGCAAAGAAAACCACATTCTGTTAGGTTCTCCGAAGACTATATTTATTACTAAGAGATTTTCAGCGATTTGACATGATCCTACGTAATTTAAGGGTTTGGAATTGCTGCCTTATTTTGGGATTAAAAGGCATGTCCAAGTTTTTCTTTTATCATAGTCGTTTAGTTGTGACATTGCTTTTGAGTTTTGTCAAGGTGTGCATCGTACATCAGCTATATTATGATTATCTTCTTAGCTCGCTTCTAGTGCGAATGCGTTAATTCTAAAAAATTCTATGGTCAAAGGTTTAATTTTTGGTATTAGTTAACCTCGCAAAAACGCTGTTCGTTACTGCGACATTGAAACATTGAGAGTTTGGAGTGACGCAATTACCTCTTTTGAACAAGTAACAGTAAAACTGCGGATCGATCTTTCCATGCGTCACATATTTGGTCTTTAAAAATGTGTCGTGAGAAATCTATATTTTACGGAAATAAAATAATCCGTAATTGTTTTGAAATCCTGTGACATATTTCGATGAAAAAAATCAAGAAAAAATGTGTGTTCTTCAGAAATTTTCCTTATATTAAGTTTTAATTTCAGTAAAGTGAAAAAGTTATGCAGAATCTTGGATAGCCGTTAAAAATTACTTTAGCTGATGAGTTCTGATTAAACTTAAGTTTAAGGATTAGGTTCGAGTTTCGACCGGACGATCGCAAGATCTCTCGTGGATATATCCAGTAAGATTGATCGTGGCGTGAGGTTATACAAATGACATATGATTTCAGATTTTCTCCACAAGTTGTCTCTAGAGCATGTTACAATAATTAAGCACTTTTAATTTTTAATATATGATTTAAAGTACTTTTAGCGAATCTCATTCAACGAAGTATTGTAATTTTCCTATTATTCAATTTTCTAAACGCACATTTCTAGACAAGTCAGTTTGTTTTAATCAAAGTTTATGTTTCTAAGTTCTAACTAACTTGTTCTTACATTTTGCCAGAACTGCCTTCCTTATAATATATATACTGTGCATATTATTCTTTATCACGATACTTATGTAATCTATTCTTTCTAGAATCCGTTTAATTCTTACACGATTTGATTTTCATTGGTTCGCGGGTATCACTTTATGGGACTTGTACTTCATCGCCGGAATTGTTCTTGTGTTTAGAATTTTGCTACAATTCTCGAAACGTGTTACGTTTTACAGCCGTAAAATCTGACTTCCGAACATCGTATTACACTTTATATCACCAATGTTCGCCTTATTATTTTTACGAAAACTTCTGGCATCTTTGTCACGTGCATGGACGCGACTTGGTGCTACAAGGTCAGCAATTTCTATTTAATTGTGTTTCTGTATAAGTATTTTGTTATTTTATATTTAAAAATACAAAAAAATGGTATTTCTTTGTTTATTTACTGTGTATATGTATACGTCTACATACAAAAATGATTCAAAAAAATATTGTATTTTCTCGTGCAAATCAGTAGCAGTTAGCCCTCAAGGGCGTTCCCACCATCTAAATATTATATTAGTATATCGTGGTTTTGTGGTTATTATAGTTATTCGGCCCATGAGCTCGAACTCACCCTTACAAAAAAACTATTTATTGTCTTCTGCTGCATTTATAACGTGCTATACTTCACAGATTTCTTGTACTCAGCCCACAAGGGCATCCTCTCCATTCAGATACTATATTATTTCCAATATTGACTATTTTAGATTAGTTAATTTCGCCAACAAGGGCGCCCTCACAATTAACATGCTAGATATTTCTTATATTGACCTTTTTGGGTTACTTGTATTTAGCCAACGACGGTGTACTCTAGCCATTACAAAACTAGTCAGTGACTTCTTTAGCATTATACAAAAATATTATTGCATTCTGCCCGCAAATTTATTGCATTCTGCCCGCAAACGCAAACTCACCATTAAGCATACGAAATTACGTTTCGTAAAGCTTCGTTATTCAATTTTCTTTTTGAAAACAGCTTAGAAAATGTATTAACTTCGCAACAAGTCTGTCGATATAACAATTCTTGCAAGAAATATTAGACTACTCGTTAGTTCAATCTTAGCTCGCAGGAGCTTCGCTTTCTGTTGTGAGAATAGTGATACGTGTGTAATGCCACCAGTATTGCGAGAATCGCATGGAACACGGATAGTTTAAATAATAAATCATTTTTGTAAAAGAAAAGCATTTTCACTTACAGCCTGAACTACGATTAGAAGAGCTACTCGATTGATATACGATAAAAGAATTTTTTCATTTATCGATATGTGGTATTAATACGTAATTGTAAAGTGTGTTTTTGATTCAAGTTACGTTATCATTGCAAACCTGATGACGTTCAAGTTGAGTCCAGTTCACCGGCGAAGCTTTTCACCGGTATTATCTACGGAGCATTTGACTATGTCGGATGCAGATACAATACGAAATGTGATCGTAATGGTTCGGTATTTTTTCCTTATCCGACTATTTCGAAACGCTGCTCTGAAGGTTTCGTCGAAGAAGTAGGTTTTTTTATTATATTATGTACTATTCATTTTGGACTGATTATTTTAGACTTTGTCTTTGCTACTGCAAAGGGGGGGGAGAGCTGCACCACCTTTCAAGGGGTAGCTGAGGGCCTGCGGTGGTTAGACCCTCAGAGCAGGTGGTAACTCCTTCATGCCCATGAGAATGGATCAATTAGTTTTCTTTCTCTGACGGTCATTTGAAAATTTGTTCAGATTATGCTGAATAGTTGATCTAAATCGGATATATGTATATTGTGAAAACATAGCCCTTGTGAAATACATGCCGTCTAGTTTGCTGAATTGTTTATAATTTTGTAGTCTTGTTTCAATTCTTGAGTCACGTGTAGTGCATGGAAATACGCAATTGCAGAAATTGCCACAAGCTCAGTGCGATTTTTAGATCAAACAGAAAAACACACATGTTTATTTGCGAAGCATATGTTTATAAAAATATTTAATGTACATATCAATAAAGCCCTAAGAATATGATCAATGTATACATTAAAATTATGAAACATGATTGATTCCAGATTCAAATAAAAGCGGAGCAGGAGGGATGTCAGCGCTCGATAGCGTCAAAGTAGGACCTCCGCAAGGTGACCCCGTAATTTTGCTTTCGTTGTTTCTAGGTAGTGGGCGTGTGCTATGGCATTGGATTCAAGTGATTTCGTCAGTGAAGCTAATATTTATAGGAGTGAGGTAAATTGAATTCTAACTTCGTATCCCTCTAAATTTTCTGATCCGATCGGCGGCTCTCATGATGGGCAACCATGAATTTCTCTAATTTTAAATCCAATATATAAAAGTTTGACATATATATTGCTCCAACTTTATATATATCTGGATTTTTTTCAAAGCAAAACTGTTTGGTTTCCATTGGCTCTTGTGTTTTCTTCGTGGCGGTTGATCTTCATCAACTTCTCACGTACGACAAAAAAACTTTTTATTTAAAGTTCCTAAAATTGTATATCTGTTAGCGTGGTTATTCCTTCGATTATGGGAAAAACATGTATATCGGAACTGGAACAAATAATTTATATTATATATTGTATAATGTTATTGTCATAATAATAGAATCAATTAAATGTTGTAATAGAGCAGAAAGTGTTGCAATTCGCGAAATATAATTTGATTTCAGAAACTTAATTGTTGCCTCAGAGTTACAACCTGCAACCAAGGCTTTCTGCAATTTTTGCGCACAGAATGTAGTCGCGCCAGCTGTTGTAGTTGTGCTACAAGCTTGTAATGTAAAGTATAAAGATAAAGGTTAGAAAGAGTTGAGGCTTTTAAGATTTGTATGTAACGTTTTTATTTAATAATCGTGTGAAGTCTTCACAAATTGTGGTTGCTGTATTTTGGTTCTTGGTTCACTTGGTACACAGCGAAGTAAAGTTGATTCTACGTCGGCAAAAGTCAAAGTGATAAAGTCACAAGCTTTTACATTATTATTTCAACATAGACATAGTTGACGAGGTTTCAAATGGAAGCGACACAAAAATCTTGCATCACCTTACCGTGTTCTGAGGATCATTTTAGTTCGAGTTTGAGGCTTTAGTTTGCGCGTATAGCTTGGTGCTCGGCGATATCTGCGTCATTGGGGACTTTTGTCTGATGTCTGATGTCGCATTGGTGTCGGGTGGCTTGGCTTGTCCAATGTTCGGTTGTGCGTTTGTTACTCTCTGCGAAGGTACCCTAGGTCTGGAAACAGAACCGGTCATGCTGACTGTCGGCGCTGTTACTTCGGTAATAGCGGCCCTGCTAACTCTTTAACAGTGTGCAAGACGAATGCTCTGCGACATAGGAGAGTCTGCATGGTTGGAGCCTACAGTTCTTTCGGGGCTGATAAATGGGCGACGACGGGGAAGAGTGGCAAACAAACGGTCGGATGTGGGGCAGCGGTTGCCTGACACTGGAGACTGTGTGACATCAAGTTTGCTTTGACACGGGTGTTTTCTGGGTGGTATAGTTAGAGATGCGTGCCGAATGAAGGGCCACCAATAGAGATGAGCTGAAATTTTGGATGTCAATTAAAATATTCCTCAGCAAATTGTCGAGACAAAATTTATATCTGTGCAAAACATGACAGTTTCTGTATATATACACACGGACATGCCTGCAGTATGCCATGCCAGGGGTGAGGGTTTGCCCCGTATGGAAGGGACCCGCTCCCCTCCCCGATGACGAAACGCCATGGGAACCCCCACGAGATTTTCATGGGGATGGGGTCCAAGATTTCCACCCGATGACGAGCCTGGCTATCACTACTCCTCTTCATTTTCTATGTGTACAAGTTTCAAAATAATGAACATCTGTTTTTTACTATTCCAGTGTTTAAATTGCCGATGTAACTGTAAGATTTTAATTTGTTGCAGCATTGAATTTGCTATCTCAAACAACCTTTTTATTAATTTACGTCAATATTCAAAGTATATTGATCCTTCGTAAAAATTATTTTAAGTGTGGTTGAGTGTGAATTTACCGAATTTCATTTTATTTTAATTTTTTTGGTTTTTGTTTTTTTGAAAGATGATGATCTTTTAAAATTTATAGATAGCTGACATTTTCTGAGAATTAAAAGATTTCTGCTTGAATGTGTGGGGTTTTATTTTAATATTGGTGATAGGTTAACAAAATCCGAACCACTGAGTATAGTGGCATTTCGGTTTGATCTTAAGGCAATTAAACATTTTCCTAGAATTGATGTAGTCTAGGATTTTTGTGTATATAAGCCAGTTGCACAGCTCAGCCGTTGAGTTCTCTCCGAAGCAGTTGCCGCTGGTAAGTAGCTCTATTATTATTTATGTTGAAAATTTTCTTAAGTGCTGAGTATAAACACACTGTAACACAGTAGCAATTGGGAAACTAGTGGTGGAGTTTGAGTAACTGTGGTACCCTATTAGCTAAGACGTTTGGTCGTCTTCTGGTGGTTTAAGAGTTAAGTGTATAGCAGGGAAGGACGCTAATTCCCTTCCTCTCGGTACCTTTAGCTTGTACTGGCTGAAGATTTATCTGTCTATTATAAGACCTCACGGTCACACCCACGGTTTTCAATAATTGTTCTCTTGGGTACCCTGTTACATATTATACTTAATGATAGCTTGGGGAACACATACTGCATAGTCGTAACTTTGTACACCTATAGGCGAGTTAATCTCCGAAGAAACTGCAGCTGGTAAGTAGCTCTTCGATTATTTTACACTAGCATTAATCTGTTGTGTGAGGAAGGACGATCATTCCCTTCCTATATTACAAGGTAGATTTTGTTGGGAGGACGCTTATCCCCTTCCTTAATTTGTGAGAATTTTAACTGTGGTTGCCCTGCAGTACTGTCAGACCCTGCGGTCGCTCTCACCGTTTCAATTGTTGTTTTATTTTCGACCATAGTAATAACCTTGGGGCAATAATAAGAGAGGTTTTAGTGAGTGTGTGTCCTAGCTTTCTGTGTTTAAGATTGAATTAGTTAACTTAGCCGTGACTGATTTTGCTCAGAGAGTCCTGTGTCCTTGATATTTCTTGGAGGTTCATACTAAGCTTGTGTGGTGAGCTGAGTCCTAGGTCCTGAGTGCTACATTATACATCGTACGGGTTCTTATTGAAACTTATTAGGACTAGCTTTGCTACAGTGGTTACATTGGTTACATACGACATGTCGTGTGTAACACAGGTTACATACAACATGTCGTATGTAACACAGCTACAACAAACTAACAAAAATTTTCCAGTAGATGGGCGCATTATTCTGTGAATCAGCAATTAGTAAAGTCTAAATCTAGACATGTTTTGTAATCAAATTAATTTAGCAGCGGCACTTTGATCTTCAGTAACTTGAGAATGAAAAGCGTATGTTTTTGTAAATAAAAATAGTATATAATATGATAAATAATTTAAACAGTCATAAATTTAAACACACATAGATGGAATTATTTGTGTTCTAGAGAGCGTATGGTGGTAGTTTTAGTATTTCGCACTGAAAGTTAACGCGTATAAGGTTTTATACGATTAAACTATTTAAGCCCATTAAGAAGAAATTTATCGCAGTAGTTCTAAGGCGCTACCTATCAGAGAAATAGCACAAAACATTGCTGTTATGACACAGAGCATAAGAGGAGCCTTTGTACATACGGATTGGTAACAGCTCATTATAGCAAAATCAACCACAATCTCACAAACTGACGGATAGAAAAAGTATGAATTTCAGTTTGCGAAATTATTCATTATTACTCATCACTGTTTGAAACTGTCGGCTGCAAAGTAAAAAACGCATGGCAACCAATTAAATACCGTGTTGAGATGGTTTATGCTACTGACCCCAGTGAGCACGGTGGCGGTGGGATAGCAACAATAAGTATGAGTCTAGCCATTTTATTGTTCAGAAATGGAACAAAGTATATTATCACCGCAGGGTTTGCTCTAGGTAACGCCACACATCGGCCCTAAGGTTTCTTGGATTACCGTGACCAACTGTGCAAATATGGGGTTGAAATAATACTCGGTATTGAATCCAACCAGCGGGGTTCGGGGCTCAACAGAAATCGTTTAGAATGTTTGGTAAATGAAACACGCATCATCACCGTTGGGTTAACCCTAGGTGATGCCAAACTTATTGGTATTAAGGTTTCCTTGCGTGGTTGACCAACCGACTAAATATCGGATTTAACGGATGCATTGCATCGACTCAGGTGATACACATGCAGTGGGAACAGAATAACTTTAAATTTAACTTCGTTGTTGATTGAGAAATGTAATACGTACTATTAAACTACTCCGCTTACATTTTAGTCACATAAGTGTTAAACATTTAGTGAGTTAGTATGCTAGACTTTTCAAATACTTTGGTTATTAGCTACAAACATAACGGCTCCAGAGAAGCATCTAGTCAGTTCGTAGATTTGTGATAAAATTTTTGGTTATATCATAACCATGTCAATACACATTAAACCGATGAAGAGTATTAGCAACAGTAATTCTGTGAGGCATTTCCTAACGTGCTTTTTCTAAGAAGCACTCCGAAGCATTTTGCATTTAGCAGCTAAAAAGACCTACTCCTTTACCTGTCCCATGTGCTAACACAGTTAAGATATTTTAAACAAAACGCTGCAAGAATCTTAAACTTTTTGGCATGAACCAGCGAACATATAGATAGATAACCTTGTGTACTGCGTCACAAATATTTTCTGTAAAACGCGATCTTTCAAATTATATTACACTTTTAAATATTTTAAAATAAAAATATAATTGCGTTACAGTCACCTTGATAATTTTCGAAATCCCGCTTTCACCCAGGTTTTAAAAATTTATACGATTTGTACAGGGTATTGATTTTGTACTTATCTATAATGTAGATTGAATTGTTGAAATTGCTTTAATAATTAGAAGTTTCAGAAGCGTCAAGGTAATAATATTCGTCGTATTTTATCTCGGTATTGGTGGGAGACATTAAATGAGCAATTAAATCTAGAAATTTTGCACTTTACATTAGCAAACCCCCCTCCTCTCCACCTATAGCGAGCCCAACAACACGAGGAGCAAAAACACCCCCCCACACCCCAAAAAATATATGTGGTGTCACTTCATCTTTGCTATCGAATTCTATTAGGTGAAAATTAGAATATAGCAAATTAACCAATATATAGAGCTAAAACAGAGAATTTACAATATATATCTATATATAATACATATCAATTCCATCAAACCATAGCCAAAAATCAAAATAATATTACCAACTAGATAAAGCCCTATGCCAATGCAATGTAGTGCAACAAGAACATAAAATTGAGTACATCTAATCAGGGCAAACTAAGATAAAAAATGTAGTTAAAATAAAGAATAGTACATATATATATATATACACATATATATATATATATATATATATATATGTGTATATATATATATATATATATACATATATATATATATATATATATATATATATATTTATATATTTTATATATTTATATATATATGGTGTCTTATTTTTGCTTTGATATATATGTCGATAGATATCTAAAACGCATTAGTATTTATCCGATTGCAGGCATGTTTACTGCATAATAGTCAAATGCTTGATATGATTAGCCTCCGACATTAATTAAACCAACAAAATATTGTGTGTAAGTATATATTTTTGCCTCGCCCCCACCCAAATGTTGCTATTTTCCTTTGTAATTCCGCAGGTAAAGAACAGCTGACGTTGGGTTAATAAGACACAAAGCCAGTGGAGCATCTATTTTAAGATTTTGACCGTATAAAACGTTAGCCCTTAAAAATGGTTTTAAAAGTCATTGCGTGAATCTAGATTTATGTAATAAAAGATTAGATTAGATTAGATTTATGTAATTTCTATCAAAGGTATAGGTATATTATCTATGCGTGCAATCATGTGTAAATGCTTTACTGAGATTCATCATTTACACATATAAGCTGTCGTAAATAAATACGTGTGCCCTAATTAAATTTCCTACTAACTATCGGATAGGGTAAAACTAAAAAGCTAACTGGAGTCACTTTTTTGAAAAAAAGGGCTAAAGTCTAATTTCCTGCTAAAGCTCAGACGTGGTGTATGAACATTTATATTTGCTCATAACCGTTGGGTTTCTAAACCTAGGTAATACCCAGTATTAATTTGCCCTCTGCTGCTGCGTCGCAATGGGGGTAAACTTAAGAAGTGGCTACCAGACTACTTTGTGTTTTCGTATGTCCAAAGGTAGATTTCCTAGGAAGTGAACGGAGTATGTGCAAGATCCTCAGATTACTGTGTTATCTAGCGATCGCTGAAAGAGTTGTACTTTTTATCTGAAAATTGCATGAACTTAAAACTAGTTGTTTATATATGCTAGTTCCACCAATTTGATTTAGCAATTTTTGTTTGTTATGGTACAGGTTTTGCGGAATATACTGGGATTTCCTTTTAAGTCTATATTAACCGTTGGGTTTTTACCCTATGTAGTTCCCGACATTAATTATACTCTGCTGCTGCGTGACTTCGAAGTAATCTCAGCGAAAGCGCAATTGATTGAGCTGAGATTTGGTGGATTTACACATCTTATTTCTGCCTATGGAACGCCAGTGTCACTCGCCCACTGTACTTTCACTGTAAATGTATTTTTAGAAAAAATGCTATTTTTAAAACCCTGGACTTTTGGCGGCATCTGGAATTATAGTGCCCTTGTTGAAAATGTTGGGATTGTTTTACAGTCGCATGAAGGCGATGGCTGTAAAACTTTTGAGAAGACATGATAACGTAAAATAAAACTTTGTAGTGACTGAATTGTAAAGTGAGGATCGATCAACGTTTCACTTTCTTTTATAACGTCAGCTTTTTTTTGGTCTGTGCCGTAAGCTACCCCTTACTGCGTTTTTGTAAACATACTACAGCGGAGCGATATATAGTGTGCGTGAATTTCCGGAGAATTTTTGTAAAACTATTGTACATGAAACTACGACCTGCTGAGAAGACAGCTTCATAAAATCAATAAACGGACAGACTCCAAAACGGAGGGTAAAAATAATAACATAGCACCTAAGGATGTGGAAATGGTTCAATCAAAACCTTAATGTTTCATATGTACTTGATTACAAACCCATGATTCTGTTTTCTTGGAAAGCGTCAAGTTGTTGCAATGGACTAAAGCGCTCAGAGGGTACATCTCCCGCTATTATTTAGTTCCCAATGAGCTGACTGTTGATTTACCAGTATTTTTGCAACAGTCAAGACGTCTGCTGGAAGACCTCGTTACCCAAGAACGACGTCGCGGAATTAAGTTGTGGATAAGTATCGAGTGTTTGCTGCAAAAATTGGACGGTACACAGATGACAGCACACTTCAACACCAGTTCCAGCTCCATCCTACCTGGGTCAAACATCGACGGTGAAATCACCATCATGTTTGCTGAACTGATGAAGAAGCTGGATGATTTCCAGGGTAAAGGATCTGGATGGGTGCTGCAGAATGTCGAACACGCTGATATACATATTAGCGTATATCGTGCCCTTCGTGGTTCGCCATATAAGCAGCTACTATGGAGCATTCTCGCAGCACTGCACCCTGTCTATCATACCCGACACCCACAGCGTATTAGCAACTACCGGCAATATACCAATGAACTGAACATGGATGGAATAGAGTACCCCGTGAAGTTACAGGATATTCCACGGTTCGGAAAGCAAAATTGTATATCAATCAACGTTTACGGACTCGAAAATAATTGTATTTTCGCATTGTATATATCAAAGACTCAAAATGAGCAATATATACACTTGCTATTATATGACAATCATTATTGCTTAGTCCGTAATTCGGACGCATTGTTGTTTGATCAGCGTCGTGATCATCGCAGAAAATATTTCTGCGATCGATGTCTCTTCCCATGTTATTCACCCGAACAACGTGCTGAGCATCTCGATCGCTGTCGCAACGACAAACCGTCCCGCATTAGGACCCCACCCTAAAATTCTACTTTAAAATTTAGCAACCTGCATCGAATGCAACGTGTTTCTTACGTGATTTATGCAGACTTTGAGTGCATACTGGAAAAAATACAGACGTGCACACCGTCTACATCATCATCGTTTATTAATACATATCAAAGACACGAACCATGTGGATATGGCTTGATAGACTGTTTTGGATGTTGCGATGATCGTGTGGAGATTGGAACTGTAGTTATATATCGTGGTCCTAATGTAGTTAAAACATTTTTACATAATATTATCGAACTGACTGAAAACTTTCAAGCTAAATATAC
>JASANE010021091.1:0-50290 GCA_030248225.1 Trileptium ribeirensis
GAGCCACACCCATACCGTAAACTAATTCCACAGGGCATACGACGCACCCTTAGCTACTACATTTTTGTTTAAGCCGTTGCACACACCCTTAGCTACTATTTTTTGGCGAATTAACAGTAGCCGACACTTCCTGTAGCTAATGCGATGTATATATATTCAATCGTGTTTACTTTTTCAATGTTTGCAGGAAAAAATATGCACGCTGACAAGATGTTATGCCACATGGCATCAATAAAACCAGAATGCAGACACGTGATCCTTGGCACCGTCAGAAAATGACAAACACCCCTACCTAACTACCCTTGAAAAATTTTATGAAAAATGTGGAGGTGTCAAAGACACTCTGTTGTCGAGGGTGTGCCTAACAGTGCGTGGGGTACATATGTTCCAAACGTTGGGAACATTATATCATAGACACTCACTAAATTATATATATATATTTATTGCTTTTGATACTTTATTTTCCGTAGTGTATGAAGAATGTGTCTTTTTCACATTTTCTACTTTGGGAAATCGGGAATTAAGGAAAAAGGAAATTGGAAAATCTGAACATTGGGAAATCGGCCAGTTACGAAATTGGGAAATTGGTTAAAGAGGAGATTGTGAAAACAGGAAATCAGGAAAATGGGAATTCGCAAAATTAAAGAAACAAGAAATGAGGAAATTAACAAAAAGAGAAATTTGGAAACGGGGAGTTGGGACAACGGAAAAGAATAGGAAATATTTTTTACGAAAATCGGGTAACTAAGAACAATTCGGACAGTCACGATAATCATGCAAGTTACGACAATCGTAAAATGTTTTTGGAAACAAGAAAAATAGTTCAATAGTAAACAAGGGAACGGCAAAAATGATGGGAAATAGGAATGATGATAACGGGAAGCTGGAAAAATCGTGGACTGTGAGAATATGGTACCGGGAACACATGGAAAACATTAACCCGAGAAACGGGAAATTTCTGACGATTATGAAACTGGAAAATGTTGGAAAGCGAGAAAACGTTGAATTGCTAGTAACTGGATACTATTGGGTGTGGGGTAACTAAATAAACGGTAATATAATCCTTGAGTAAGGTTTAATAGCTATTTAAGCATACAAAGTACGCATAAATAAGGTAAAAATGTGATCAACTGATAATATACGGCATTAATTTAGGCATACAATATACGGCATAATATGGTAAAAAGTGATCAAATTGTAAAATACGACGTATTTTGATAAGCGAGAAAACAACGTTGCCACTGAACCACGGCACCAAGCATCATACCATTCCTACCCCAAATGAGTTCCTTGGTGTTGTTAGGCGATTTTGACGCCAAAATCATGAAAAATACACGTAACGGCCCGGAACGGTCCTGTTACATATATACTGTTAAACTAATCTTGTTTTCTATCTTAACAGTATATGAATTAACCCAAACCCCATACTTTTTAATTTTTTTCAGAATAGGTACATCTCTAATACAATATTTTGTATAATGCGACATTCACGTTATAATGTCGCCATTGTTTCGAATTTTTGTCTCCTGTAGTTCCGACCCTTCTGTATACACGGTCAGAGCCACACCCATACCGTAAACTAATTCCGCAGGGCATACGACGCACCCTTAGCTGCTACATTTTTGTTTAAGCCGTTGCACACACCCTTAGCTACTATTTTTTGGCGAATTAACAGTAGCCGACACTTCCTGTAGCTAATGCGATGTATATATATTCAATCGTGTTTACTTTTTCAATGTTTGCAGGAAAAAATATGCACGCTGACAAGATGTTATGCCACATGGCATCAATAAAACCAGAATGCAGACACGTGATCCTTGGCACCGTCAGAAAATGACAAACACCCCTACCTAACTACCCTTGAAAAATTTTATGAAAAATGTGGAGGTGTCAAAGACACTCTGTTGTCGAGGGTGTGCCTAACACTGCGTGGGGTACATAGGTTCCAAACGTTGGGAACATTATATCATAGACACTCACTAAATTATATATATATATTTATTGTTTTTGATACTTTATTTTCCGTAGGGTATGAAGAATGTGTCTTTTTCACATTTTCTACTTTGGGAAATCGGGAATTAAGGAAAAAGGAAATTGGAAAATCTGAACATTGGGAAATCGGCCAGTTACGAAATTGGGAAATTGGTTAAAGAGGAGATTGTGAAAACAGGAAATCAGGAAAATGGGAATTCGCAAAATTAAAGAAACAAGAAATGAGGAAATTAACAAAAAGAGAAATTTGGAAACGGGGAGTTGGGACAACGGAAAAGAATAGGAAATATTTTTTACGAAAATCGGGTAACTAAGAACAATTCGGACAGTCACGATAATCATGCAAGTTACGACAATCGTAAAATGTTTTTGGAAACAAGAAAAATAGTTCAATAGTAAACAAGGGAACGGCAAAAATGATGGGAAATAGGAATGATGATAACGGGAAGCTGGAAAAATCGTGGACTGTGAGAATATGGTACCGGGAACACATGGAAAACATTAACCCGAGAAACGGGAAATTTCTGACGATTATGAAACTGGAAAATGTTGGAAAGCGAGAAAACGTTGAATTGCTAGTAACTGGATACTATTGGGTGTGGGGTAACTAAATAAACGGTAATATAATCCTTGAGTAAGGTTTAATAGCTATTTAAGCATACAAAGTACGCATAAATAAGGTAAAAATGTGATCAACTGATAATATACGGCATTAATTTAGGCATACAATATACGGCATAATATGGTAAAAAGTGATCAAATTGTGAAATACGACGCATTTTGATAAGCGAGAAAACAACGTTGCCACTGAACCACGGCACCAAGCATCATACCATTCCTACCCCAAATGAGTTCCTTGGTGTTCTTAGGCGATTTTGACGCCAAAATCATGAAAAATACACCTAACGGGCCGGAACGGTCCTGTTACATATATACTGTTAAACTAATCTTGTTTTTGGCACCGTCAGAAAATGACAAACACCCCTACCTAACTACCCTTGAAAAATTTTATGAAAAATGTGGAGGTGTCAAAGACACTCTGTTGTCGAGAGTGTGCCTAACACTGCGTGGGGTACATAGGTTCCAAACGTTGGGAACATTATATCATAGACACACACTAAATTATATATATATATTTATTGTTTTTGATACTTCATTTTCCGTAGTGTATGAGGAATGTGTCTTTTTCACATTTTCTACTTTGGGAAATCGGGAATTAAGGAAAAAGAAAATTGGAAAATCTGAACATTGGGAAATCGGCAAGTTATGCATCGTTCACAGAGATCTGCGTACACGAAAAGCACACCGTAAGCTATTGCCAAGACATTATATTTTAGTTATGTTATTGCAGAGTGTAAAGCTTTTCCATTTTGGTTCCAACAATAGCGTTGCCCATAAATATTGTTGTTGCAATAACGTTTACCTTTAGTGCACCTAACAAAGAAACTATATTGTTGTTGCAACATCAATAGCTTGCTCAATGCCATTGTAGCGACAATAGAATCTAACATAAATGCAGCGACAATCGTTTTCTCGTAGCATGTTAGCAACAGTAGCAGTTACTGATATATGTAACTGTAATATAATGCTAGCTTCTATTGCATTAACGGTAAAAATTTGGTAGCTATTGTCACCACATTGATTTGTTTCAATAGTTTTACGATCGAAGAAATAGATTTCTAGAATTGTAGCAAGTCTTTCGGTTGTTTGGTACTGCGGGAAGGGAACCAACAATGATCCAAATATAGGTTTCTCGATATGCTGAATAAGACGGTTTCTTATCTACAGTCGGTGATGAATATTCCGTGCCGTTACTAATGTGTTTTAATGGGTTTAATGATAATGGACGTGATTTGCAGGATATAGCAAGTCTTCAGTTGTTTGACTATATATTGCGTGTAGGGAATCGAGAAACGTCATTTTTCGATACGCTGCATGGGAAAGTTTGGTTATCTACGGATAGCTTATGACTTTTCAGAGGTTTTCAATACGTTTAGTGTCGATAAATCACCATGAGATAAAAAGAATCAAAAACGTTTTACACTTGATAAAATGAGAAAGTGTAGAAAGTCATCTGCAATGTTATATAACTAGATGCTGTTGTTTATTTAGCTCTCAGAGAAGTGGTTTCGGCAAAGTCGGTATTATGCTGCGCAACAACAAACAATATATCAACATTGCTGTAGTCCGCCAGGACTCAATATCTCGCACGCTAAACAACATTGTGTTTACTTTGGGTAAAATAGTCTTGGTTCCATAACGGTGTTCCTGGCAAATGTGACTCTTTATTCTTTACGTAGCGCTGCAAGTTACACAATAATAGCTGCTTCGGCTTTAGGCATTTAAATCAGATATCGTCCCTGCTTAATTCTGTTATCTTTGTGTTTAACATTTCAAAATTATTATTTGCGCATGCACGACAAACTACACGGCAGCAAATTTAGTGCAACTGCTATATATTTCTGTACAATAATTGCAACCGAAAATATAATATAATACAGAAAACATATAATATAGCGCCATAATCGTATAGTGTTATAAGTGCCAAAATATAAATTATATTGCTTTCGCTTTGAACATGTTGTTCGCTTGCCTTTGGTAGTGTAGCACAATGGCAGAGATATATAATAACAGATGATGGTTTTCGTATATCTTGAATGCAATGCAGTGCAAGTTGAGGTTTTAAAAGAATATTTAAATAAATTCGAGCAATATTGTTACTACTAAGCTTTCATTTCAGATACACGGTTATGGGTTTTATATTTATATGGGTTACGGTGCATAATTGCATATGTGCATCAATCTATACGAGTTCTGTCAGAAGGGAAGCAACAGCAGGTTGCCGGTTGCTTCAGAAATTGACAAGAAAACTGAGCTGAGCTGAGTGAAACACAGAACTGAGCTGACACACTGGCTCAAAGGTTTAAAGTTTGCGACTATAGTAAGTTTTAAATATGTAACTTTTATATGTGATGTAAAATTGTGTTGGGAAATAAAAACTTATAGTAGGGTGATAGAAAAGCAGTTACGGTGATGGCTGTACCACTCAGAGAAAATGACAAAACAGCGAAATACAGGTTTAATTGAACCAGGCGAGATTGAGCTTTGCCTGGGCTAGGAAATCTTTATTTTAGAGTCTAAATTTGTGAATTCTCTGACAGAAACTTGAAGCCTTTATCGTCAAGCAGCGCACTAGGTTTTATTGTTATAGTAGGAATTTTTCAGATCATGTTTTAATGCAGTGATAGAAATCACGGTGTCACACAAAAATATCACTCGCATACATCAATAAATACAAATCAAATTTCAGTTGCAACAATAAAACGAACAAACCAACCCAATCAATCGCAAATTTTGTTTGTTCTCAAGCGAATATATATACTGTATGGGTGCCTATATGGCTATGCTAATGTATAGACTGAATTTAATACATTTAAGCCACAAAACAAAAGCAATTTTTTGAAAATTATTACATCTGCTGATACGTTCACACAGACGAAGCCAAGGTAGGATGCACATGAGCACATCGTATTAGAGCAACTCAATATCGAACATAAACACGATATTAATTTATAAATGCTATTGTCGTTACAATAGCTAACAAATTTTTATCGTTAATGCAATAGAGGCCAGCATTATATTGCAGTTAAATATATCCGTAACTACTAAAGTTGCTAACATGCTACGAGAACAGTATTGTCGCTGCATTTATGTTAGATTGTATTGTCGCTACAATGGCATTGAACAAGCTATTGATGTTGTAACAACAATATAGTTTCTTTGTTACGTGCACTGAAAGCAAACGTTATTGCAACAACAATATTTATAGGTAACGCTGTTGTTGGACCCAAAATAGAAAAGCTTTACACTCTGCAATAACATAACGAAAATATATTGTCTTTGTAATAGCTTACGGTGTGCTTTTCGTGCACGCAGATCTCTGTGAACGACGCATTACGAAATTGGGAAATTGGTTAAAGAGGAGATTGTGAAAACAGGAAATCAGGAAAATGGGAATTCGCAAAATTAAAGAAACAAGAAATGAGTAAATTAACAAAAAGAGAAATTTGGAAACGGGGAGTTGGGACAACGGAAAAGAATAGAAAATTTTTACGAAAATCAGGTAGCTAAGCAGAATTCGGAGTCATGATAATCATGCAAGTTACGACAATCGTAAAATGTGTTGGAAACAAGAAAACTAGTTCAATAGTAAACAAGGCAACGGTAAAAATGATGGGAAATAGGAATGATGATAACGAGAAGCTGGAAAAACCGTGGACTGTGAGAATATGGTACCGGGAACACATGGAAGACATAACCCTGAGAAACGGTAAATTTCGGACGATTATGAAACGGGAAAATGTTGGAAAGCGAGAAAACCTTGAATTGTTAGTAACTGGATAATATTGGGTGTGGGTAACTAAATAAACAGTAATATAATCCTTGAGTTAGGTTTAATAGCTATTTAGGCATACAAAGTACGGCATAATAAGGTAAAAATGTGAGCAACTGATAATATACGGCATTAATTTAGGCATACAATATACGGCATAATATGGTAAAAAGTGATCAAATTGTAAAATACGACGTATTTTGATAAGCGAGAAAACAACGTTGCCACTGAACCACGGCACATGGTAAAAAGTGATCAAATTGTGAAATACGACGCATTTTGATAAGCGAGAAAACAACGTTGCCACTGAACCACGGCACCAAGCATCATACCATTCCTACCCCAAATGAGTTCCTTGGTGTTCTTAGGCGATTTTGACGCCAAAATCATGAAAAATACACCTAACGGGTCGGAAAGATCCTGTTACATATATACTGTTAAACTAATCTTGTTTTTGGCACCGTCAGAAAATGACAAACACCCCTACCTAACTACCCTTGAAAATCTTTATGAAAAATGTGGTGGTGTCAAAGACACTCTGTTGACGAGGGTGTGCCTAACACTGCGTGGGGTACACAGGTTCCAAACGTTGGGAACATTATATCATAGACACACACTAAATTATATATATATATTTATTGTTTTTGATACTTCATTTTCCGTAGGGTATGAGGAATGTGTCTTTTTCACATTTTCTACTTTGGGAAATCGGGAATTAAGGAAAAAGGAAATTGGAAAATCTGAACATTGGGTAATCGGCAAGTTACGAAATTGGGAAATTGGTTAATGAGGAGATTGTGAAAACAGGAAATCAGGAAAATGGGAATTCGCAAAATTAAAAAAACAAGAAATGAGTAAATTAACAAAAAGAGAAATTTGGAAACTGGGAGTTGGGACAACGGAAAAGAATAGGGGATTTTTACGAAAATCGGGTAACCAAGAACAATTCGGACAGTCACGATAATCATGCAAGTTACGACAATCGTAAAATGTTTTTGGAAACAAGAAAACTAGTTCAATAGTAAACAAGGGAACGGCAAAAATGATGGGAAATAGGAATGATGATAACGGGAAGCTGGAAAAACCGTGGACTGTGAGAATATGGTACCGGGAACACATGGAAAACATTAACCTGAGAAACGGGAAATTTCTGACGATTATGAAACTGGAAAATGTTGGAAAGCGAGAAAACGTTGAATTGCTAGTAACTGGATAATATTGGGTGTGGGGTAACTAAATAAACGGTAATATAATCCTTGAGTAAGGTTTAATAGCTATTTAGGCATACAAAGTACGCATAAATAAGGTAAAAATGTGATCAACTGATAATATACGGCATTAATTTAGGCATACTATATACGGCATAATATGGTAAAAAGTGATCAAATTGTGAAATATGACGCATTTTGATAAGCGAGAAAACAACGTTGCCACTGAACCACGGCACATGGTAAAAAGTGATCAAATTGTGAAATACGACGCATTTTGATAAGCGAGAAAACAACGTTGCCACTGAACCACGGCACCAAGCATCATACCATTCCTACCCCAAATGAGTTCCTTGGTGTTCTTAGGCGATTTTGACACCAAAATCATGAAAAATACACCTAACGGGTCGGAAAGATCCTGTTACATATATACTGTTAAACTAATCTTGTTTTTGGCACCGTCAGAAAATGACAAACACCCCTACCTAACTATCCTTGAAAATTTTTATGAAAAATGTGGTGGTGTCAAAGACACTCTGTTGACGAGGGTGTGCCTAACACTGCGTGGGGTACATAGGTTCCAAACGTTGGGAACATTATATCATAGACACACACTAAAATATATATATATTTATTGTTTTTGATACTTCATTTTCCGTAGGGTATGAGGAATGTGCCTTTTTCACATTTTCTATTTTGGGAAATCGGGAATTAAGGAAAAAGGAAATTGGAAAATCTGAACATTGGGTAATCGGCAAGTTACGAAATTGGGAAATTGGTTAAAGAGGAGATTGTGAAAACAGGAATTCAGGAAAATGGGAATTCGCAAAATTAAAAAAACAAGAAATGAGTAAATTAACAAAAAGAGAAATTTGCAAACTGGGAGTTGGGACAACGGAAAAGAATAGGGGATTTTTACGAAAATCGGGTAACCAAGAACAATTCGGACAGTCACGATAATCATGCAAGTTACGACAATCGTAAAATGTTTTTGGAAACAAGAAAACTAGTTCAATAGTAAACAAGGGAACGGCAAAAATGATGGGAAATAGGAATGATGATAACGGGAAGCTGGAAAAACCGTGGACTGTGAGAATATGGTACCGGGAACACATGGAAAACATTAACATGAGAAACGGGAAATTTCTGACGATTATGAACTGGAAAATGTTGGAAAGCGAGAAAACGTTGAATTGCTAGTAACTGGATAATATTGGGTGTGGGGTAACTAAATAAACGGTAATATAATCCTTGAGTAAGGTTTAATAGCTATTTAGGCATACAAAGTACGCATAAATAAGGTAGAAATGTGATCAACTGATAATATAAGGCATTAATTTAGGCATACAATATACGGCATAATATGGTAAAAAGTGATCACATTGTGAAATACGACGCATTTTGATAAGCGAGAAAACAACGTTGCCACTGAACCACGGCACCAAGCATCATACCATTCCTACCCCAAATAAATTCCTTGGTGTTCTTAGGCGATTTTGACGCCAAAATCATGAAAAATACACCTAACGGGCCGGAACGGTCCTGTTACATATATACTGTTAAACTAATCTTGTTACCCCTCCCCGCCCCCCCTCCCCCCCCCCCCACACCCCCCCCACCCCCCCCCCCCCCCCCCCCACCCCCCCCCCCCCCTTGGCACCGTCAGAAAATGAATAACACCCCTACCTAACTACCCTTGAAAAATTTTATGAAACATGTGGAGGTGTCAAAGACACTCTGTTGTCGACAGTGTGCCTAACACTGCGTGGGGTACATAGGTTCCAAACGTTGGGAACATTATATCATAGACACACACTAAATTATATATATATATATATTTATTGTTTTTGATACTTCATTTTCCGTAGAGTATGAGGAATGTGTCTTTTTCACATTTTCTACTTTGGGAAATCGGGAATTACGGAAAAAGGAAATTGGGAAATCTGAAAATTGGGAAAACAGAAATTGGGAAATTAGGAAAACAGGATATTGGCAAATCGAGAAATCTGAACATTGGGAAATCGGCAAGTTACAAAATTGGGAAATTGGTTAAAGAGGAGATTGTGAAAACAGGAAATGGGAATTCGCAAATTTAAGAAACAAGAAATGAGTAAATTAACAAAAAGAGAAATTTGGAAACGGGGAGTTCGGACAACGGAAAAGAATAGGAAATTTTTACGAAAATCGTGTAACTAAGAACAATTCGGACAGTCACGCTAATCATGCAAGTTACAACAATCGTAAAATTTTTTTGGAAACAAGAAAACTAGCTCAATAGTAAACAGGGCAACGGCAAAAATGATGGGAAATAGGAATGATGATAACGGGAAGCTGGAAAAACCGTGGACTGGGAGAATATGGTAGCGGGAACACAAGGAAAACATAAACGTGAGAAACGGGAAATTTCTCACGATTATGAACTGGAAATTTTGGAAAGCGAGAAAACGTTGAATTGTAAAGGCGTGTTCCCACACTCAAACTTTTTGCTCAAAGTTTGAGCAAAATTTGATGGAAATTTTTAACGAAAAATTGCGATATTTCAAAATTTGAGAACAAAATTTGAGCTCAAACTTTTTCAAGTAATGAATCTCGTCGATGATTGGCTACAAGCATATCCTTGAAAAGTTTGAACAGTGTTCACACATTCAAACTTACAAAAAATGAAAAAAAAAGATGATTTCAAATTTTGATCAAAATTTGAGCTAAAATTTTATTCAAAATTTGAGCAAAAAGTTTGAGTGTGTGAACACGCCTTAAGTAACTGGATAATATTGGATGCCGGGTAACTAAGTAAACGGTAAAGTTTAAGAAACGGGAAAAGCTTAGAAGTTGGAAACATGAAAATTTTGGAAGTTAGACGTTTGGAAAACGATATATGTTAGAAAACGGGAAATATCTTGGAATGACAAACCTCGAGAAACTGAAAACACAAAATTATTAGATACTACAAAAATGTTAAATATGGAAACGAAAATGGTGGAATACAGAAAAATGGGGAACGCAGAATTGTTGGAAAAGGGAAAACTGGAAAACCCGAGAAATGGAAGCGTATAGACACGAGAAAAGAAAAACATAGGAAACCGGAAATTTTTGACTCTGCAAAAAGTGGTAACTGTCGGGAAACTAGAAAATGTTTCTGGTAACTGGATAATGTTGGTATGTAGGGAAACTGACTAAAAAACGGTAGATGTTAGGAAGCGGGAAAGTGCTTGGAAGTTGGAAACAAGCAGCTGGAGAATGTTAGGAAGCTATGGACATTCAGAAAATGGAAAGTGGAACTTCTTAAGGTGAGAAAGATGTAGGAAACATAAAATTGCAAGATTTTTCGAAACGAAATTGACTTAAAAAGAGAACATGGAAAATAAAAATGTTACAAAACCAGAAGTTTGGGAATTTAAAAATGTTGGAAAATCGGAAACAGAAAAAAAATTGGTAAACAGTAAATGAAGAAATGGGAAAATGTTGGGAAGGAGAGTCAATGGCTCGTTTGTGTGAAAGACTGACTTAGTCTTGCCCGGTTGTAAAAGTAGACTCAGTGGACAATGCTCTAGTGCGAGCTAGCTATACGTTTTTCCTTCCAACCGGTACCTAGCTCTATGGATAACCTGTCTGATCTAGACTGCGTATATTGGATCCACTATATTGACCTGAAGGACTGATTTATGCGGTTAATGTTTTTTATATTTACTAGATATTCAAATTTTAACACTTGTCAATCCGGAGAATTCAAATTGTGGCGGCGCTACATAACTCTAAACTTCAAATTTCGGACAAGTGCAAATCTTGGCAAACACCAACATAAATTAGAATTTTGGCGCGTGTTTTAGCTAGTGTCACAGAACACTCTTTCGGACAAAACTCATAGTCAGCAAAGACTGTGTTGCAGAACCTCGCAGTCACGTAAAACGTCTCTTGTTGTCCGGGGTGACTAGAAAGACTATATACGGAAACGTATGTATCATGAGACTGTTTGACAACTGAGAGTCATTTTACACACAACTTAGCTTGAATGCTTAAAAGGAAATGGAAAATTATGGGAAACGCGAAATTTGTAACTCAGTGAAGTCGTAAACGAGAAGTTTTGAGAAATGATAAAAAGCGAAGTGTTCGTAAATTGTAAACATGAAATTGAAAAATGTTGGGAAGACAAACATTTGGGAAACGAAAATATCTTCAAACGTCATGTTGAGTAATATAAAACATGGATCAAGCTTTTCGAAAACGAAAAACTAGTAATATTGGGAACAACAGAGGTGAAAAATATTAGAAAATAGGAAACTTGTGAAAGCCCGAATCGGGAAAATTATTGAAATCCGGAGACTGAAAAATGTTGGAGAAACATGGGAAAATTATGCGGTGTTTACATTATAAAACCCCCATGTGAAATGTTTGTCCCTGTGTGATCACCATCATACCATGGTAGTCGAAAGGATATACTATGTAGCACAGTGACGGTGTCGCGGACACCATGTACAGTACATTATGATGTCTTCGACACGCTATGTTTGAATAGTTGCATATAAAAAAACGGAAAAAATTTAGCTAAATGAAATTTCAAATTATTTACGCTGACTATATATCATAAATCATGTCTTTTTTAGAGCTTTGCAGTCTAAATGCGTGGACAAAACTTGCACTGTATAAACTCCCTTCAACGGAAAAAGATCAAGGCATGTTCCCAAAAGAATTCATTACCGCTAGCTATAAGTTTACAGTGTCCATGATACCATGTATAAATACTGACGGTGTTCGAAACACCATTACTTAGAATACAGTGTCGGTGCTCTATGCACTATACCAGTAACGGTGTTATGCAGGCTGTACGTGGACAAAATTTCCACGTGGCGAGCAACTTATAACGTAAACGCAGCATTAGGCCACGGTAGTATGTTGGCATGTAGGAAAATTTTCAAAAATAACAAAGTAGAGAAAAGGGAAATTTTGGGAAACGAAAACTTAGAAAACGGAAATGTGTTCGGAAATGGCAAACAATAAATTGAAAAGCTGCGGGAAAACATACACTTGAAAAACAGAAAAGTCACCGGGACGCTTCTCAAATACCGCAAAATAGCAAATTTGTTATCGGGAAACTGATGAATATTGAAAAAAATTCAGGAAATGAAAAAAATTTTAGGAAAGGAAAACCAGTTAAATATAAAACGTTCGTGAAGGACAAAATGCGGAGAAACACTAAGTCGGAAAATGGAAAAATATGGGGAAGTAGGAAACAAAAAGTATATATTGGGATACCTATGACACACACGCGAAAGAGAAAAGTGATGGACAACGGTAAACTGATAATACGAAAAATGTTTGGAAATGTGAAGCTTGGATAGCGAGAATAATTAAGTCACGGAAAGGGGAAATCGTTAGTTGCGAAATTGATAATTGATGAGAAAGGGGAACCGTAGAAAAGAAAAATCTTGCGAAATAGAAAAATAAATAATTTTCGAGATCAGACGCTATGTAGCGAAGCGAGAAAATGTTAGATAGTTGGAAACAAAAAATCCAGGTAAAGGGAACATAAGGCTATTTAGAAACGGAAAATTTTGGGATATAGGAATCTGAAAACTGCTGGGAGATTTTAAAAACATGGGAATATGGAAAATGTTAGGAATGAGGAACATAAAATAGGCAAATGTTAATAGTAATTCGACAGTTGCTAAACGCGCAAGTGATAGAGACCAGAAAAGCAATCAAACGAGAATGCTGGAAAATAAATCTTTTTTGAAATGGAAAACTGGTCAAATGGGGCATACAGAAAACGAAAAATGTTGCGAATCAGAAAATACCAATTTTAGAAATCGGAAAATGTTGGGATTCACCAAGCTGGAGTGTTGGAAAATGGTATTGTAGGAAAGCTGAATACATTGGGAAACGAGGAAATATTTTAGTAAGGGGAAAGTGAAAAATGTAAAAGTAGGGTAAAGGAGATTTTTGAAAAAGGAAATTGATGAAGTGAAAACTTGAGAAACGTGAAAATAGTTAGAATCGAGAAACCGGAAAACAATAATTTTTTGAAACGGAAAAGAGTTGTCAAATATGAAACATGAAGCTAGAAGATATTGGGAAGCTAGTAACTTTTAGGGATTGAACAAGTATTGTGGAAAAACCTTGAAACGTTGGAAACTGGAAATTTTTAGGAACGAAAAACTAGTAAATGGGAGAGAACGATAAATGGAAAATGACGGAAAACAAAAAACAGGAAAGCCGAAAACTTGGAAATCGGCAAATGTTGAAAATCGGGACTCTGGAAAATACTGGGAAAACAGTAAGGTAGGGATATAGAAAATGTTAGGAAAGGCAAGATTAGATAAGCGAAAACATAAAGATGTGATAAACTGGAAAATGTTGGAAGATAGAAAACGCGGAATGTTGGAAAACGTGTATGTATTCAAAAACGGAAAACATGAAACCAGAAAATGTTGTGAAGCCAAACGCGTGATAATCTGAAAAAGTATTAGGACACACAAAAGTTGGGCACCGAGATACTTAGTAAATATGAAAAAGGGAAAAATATTTTAATCGGACACCTGCCAAAATGCAAAAAACCCAGGAAAGGGAGAAATGTACGAAACAGAAACATGTCTGATGCGGCAAAAGTTACAGTATCTCAGGAAATGGAAAAATGTTGGGAAACACTATAGTAAGGAAGACGGGAAGATGTGTTGAAGTGGGAAATACGAAACTATCCGGAAATAAGAGACACGAGAACAGAAAAATGGAAAACTAAAAACGTTGGGAAATGGGAATATTGGAAAGCGCGAATGTTAGGCACTGTGAATATGCACCTAAGTTATAAAACGGTAACTAGTTAATTCGAAAACTGATAAATCTAGAAACGGAAAACTAAAAAAATAGGAGAATGTTGGAAACGGTCACTTTATAGGGAAACGGGCAATATTAGGCAGTAGAAAACAGGAAAACATCGGGAAACGGTAAAGGAAACGTAAAAAGTTACGAAATAGAAAAATGTTAAAATGCAACTATTAACTGCTTGGAAAAGATCGGAAATGGGACACATGAAACTGACAAACGCTAGGAGGTTAGACTCTTGATAAACACAAAGCTGGTATAACTCGGGAAACTTTTCATATGAGAACGTTTTTCAGAAAAGCTAGTTGAACACGGAAACAAAAAAACATTGGGAAACGGCAAAATTGGCAAATTCGATACGTTGCAAAAGGTATTTGCAAAATGCCGCAGATGTGTAGAATATGGAAATGGGAAAACCAAAACTGGAGAAACGGGAAACTTTTAACACTGAAACTAGAAGGCCCAGAAAAATGTTCGGTTATCGGCATCTGGACAACAGGGTTGGCATGTGGATAAATTAAAAGAAGGAAACGGAATTTTGGTAAACGGAAAAGTATTTAGACGTAAGGAGCATGAAACTGAAAAAAATTGGAAAGTTACACTTCGGAAGCGGCAAGGAAATAGAAAACGGGACTCTTGAAAGAAGAGGGGTACCAATATCAACCTGGAGGACACAAATATCAAACTGGAGGACGACACAAATATCAAACTGGAGGGGGCACCAATGTCGAACTGGAGGAGGACACAAATATCAAACTGGGGGCGGGGCACAATTATATATTAAACTTAGTGAGCACTATATTGTTGCTACAATACCAACTAGCTACTTTTGACGCAGTCATAACTCCACCATAGCTTACGGTGTGCAATTCGTGCATGCACTTCTCTGTGAATGATGCATTTATAAGGTGTGTAAATAACATGCTGTAGGTGTAGAAAAAATTTTATGGTCTAGTCTACACCATACCATTACCGATACTACAATACCTATGTATGCTGTAACAGCCCGAAGTTTTGCAGATTCTAACGGGATATACAAAAGGAGAAAGTATCTAAATTTAGGTCGAAATGCGGGAAAATGTCATGGGACGGGCGATCGGATACCGGTGGAGCGTGACCGGAGTATTATGCCGTATACCATTAATTGTTGTTATAAAAATAAAATATGTCATAAAATGTCATGGATCTAAAATGTTGTGTAGTCACGCTCCACCCGCCCGAGGTGCACGGGGTGATTTTGGCACCAAAACGGAATATGTCATTGACCCTAAATAGGGTATCCGGTCGACCCAAGTAAAATCAATGATAACCTGTATATTTATTGTGTGCCTTAAATGAATGATATGTTATTTTATCTTATAGGTAGTACCGTGTGTCAGGATGGGTCGGGGTATTGTGCAGAATCTTTATCAAAACGCAAACGGAAAATTTTATTGACATTCGAACCGTGAGGACCCATCCTGGCACGCATCTGTATGTAAACGACTCAGTGAATGAAGCAAAAAATCAAGCGCGGAGGCAAATTTAAACCTTCAGAGTTCAATTACACCCCAAATTTATATGAGTCTCTTAAAGGCAAAATTTTATAGTTTTTCGGTACTCCGCGCGAAATAGGATTATCTCAGTATCTTTAGGGCCCCCAGGGGCTTCAAAATCTCGCATTCGGGTCTGCCCGCCCCGTACCCCTGAATACTTAGGGACCCCTAAGTAGGCGTTTAAACATCCAATTTTCAAGGTCCCCTATCTCCTCAGAGATAACCAAAACTCCCTAATTTTTCAAGCTCAGCACCTCCACAGGGTCTTACCCTAACTATCTAACCGAAAACCGGGGCCTCCTAACTTAACCGGTCCGCGCAGGACCTAGATAACCCCATCGGAACACTAAAATTTTCTGTTTTCGCCACACAAAACGGCCTCTAACAGGCCACCCGTGGGAGCTATATTAAATTTAACATATTCACCAGTAGGCGACCAGCCAGAGCTGAACCTGGTCCCGCTCCCGGCCGCCTACTGTTCTCCGTCCGCTCGCAATGATTAAAAACGCGTCCTAAACCTAATGCATCGCCAGCGCCCTGAGCGCTCGTATAAAATTCTCTTTTGAAAACCTCGCGCCTACCAGCGCGAGGTTTAGTTGTTTACGTGCCTTTCTTGGCACGTTTCGGCCACTGCCCACATACAAAGTTTTCGTCTGCCTGGTAAGGGTGTGAGCAGACGTTGTTTTTGGTCGCGCCGCTGTGCGTGTTGTTTATATTTAAACCGCTTTTCTTCTCTTGCTGCTCTTATATATATATATTTTTGTATTTATAGGCGAGTTTTGGGTATACGTCAAAAAAGGGGGGGGTAGACACAGGGGTATAAAAGGAGATGGCTCGACGCAGCGTCGGGACCAGTCGAGAGCAACAGCCGCAGAGTCGGCAGGTTTTTGGTTTTAGGCGGTTGTCGCCTGTCGTTTTAATAATTTTCAAATTTTCGATTTCTCGCTTTTGGCTTTCTTTCTCTTTTTTCCAGGGGTGGCTCCTACTGTGTAGAAACAGGACGGAGTTTCCCCTGGTGACTTTCCGGCTTTCGAATTTATTAGCAAGGGCTGCCCTTGCGGGTGCGGGTGTGTCCAAAGGATGCTCCGTGCTCCCGTAAGTGCAGCCCTGACAAAAGTACGTAAATCGCATGCCAAATTGTTTCACAGGTTATAAATTCTCGACTGGTTCCCCGCTCGTCGGGTCGCAAGTTTTTTTGGTTTTAGACCCGGGGGGCGAAATTTATAGCTAGTGATGTGAACGGGGGAAGGGAATAAGGAAACACACGGGGAAGGGGGAAGGACATCGGGACACGGGAGGGGTAAGGTGTTTGACGTAAGGTGTTTTAATAGGAAACTAGTAGCGTGCTGACCTGGAGGCAGCCGCTAAGGCAAAAGTGGATTGAGTATCATTCAGAATTCGCGCTAGGCTCCCTGTTAAAAGCTCGAGCATTTGTTCCTGAGTACCTTCGTTGATCGTCCACCGACACTTTGGCACAAACCCAGTCTTCCAGGCCGTTTAGACACGGTAGAAGACTGTAATAATTTTCATTGATCAGTTTAGGATTCCGCCACAAATTGGCATCAAAAACGCTATGATTTTTAATCGATTTTACAGAGGACAGTGGAGCTTCTTTTGACTCATGTTCCATCTGCACCCGTTCCCGAAGTCGTAGCTTGAGTCGAGCCTAAGTATAGGAAAGTACAAGAATGACTCCAGGTCACACGCCTTAAAGACCCAATAATGGGAAAGAAGAGAAAGAGAATAAAGAGAGAGAGAGAACGGTCCGCTCAGGAACGGACGCAGTCATTTGCACAGGAAAAATTAAGAACGGAACCCCTGACGCTAGCCCCAAAAGGTTGAGCTACTATTCTGAGTTTCGGGCCGCTCCGAATAAAAATGTCAGTTAACTAACCCCAAAATTTAAGACGGGTCTCAGGCCGTTTAGACACGGTAGAGTACTCCGTCATGCAATTTTAATAATGTAACAACTAGCGATGGGTCGATGCGGTCGCTCCGTCGGGAGTGACGTATCAGGACCTTTCGTGCGTTGTTGTCCCCATTTCTCACGGTTTTTCGTAAATCTATTAGTCTAACCATGCAGGGGTATCCGAAGTGTTTTTAAGCTTAAGTCACAACCAGTCTCTTTTGGTACTCAAATGGAGCAATTCGTTGAGGGTGCGGCAGCACGTGCCCTGTCCATGCTGGCAAATGACTGCGGGCCTTTCAGCTAAACTAAAGGCGCTCGGAGAGGAGCATGAACAAAACAGAAAACGAGACGGAGTCAGCTGCAGCGTATAGGCAGGTAAAATCTTAAGACAATTCTCGTGCTCGCACCCGTTAGCCGAGTGACGACCCTGAGAAGACTACAAAATAATCGTTTTCCTCAGCCTTTTTGGTGAAAGAAACTCATAGGCGCAGACCCATAAACCGTTTAGACACGGTGGGTTTCGATACAGCGCCACCTTTTCATGTCAAACCAACAGCTCGAAAGGGTTTTATAAGGCAACAAAATTCGGGAGACGCGGCAGCGCATCCCTCTTTTGACGGCGACCCGTATTTTAAGCTGACCCTGGCGCCCGCAGAGTTGATGACAAACGTTCATTACAAGTAACCAGCAGCTGACGTCCGGCCTCAAGACAATGTGAGAGATGGAGCACAAAGTGAAAAGAGGTTAATGATAGGAGAGTGTCCAATGCCCAGAGTCTTTCGTAGGCGAAGTCACTAAACGGTCGGCAAGGAAAGTTCATTATTGCGTCCTGTCAGGCGGGTAAGACGGACCACAGAGTACAAAATGTGGGCGCGAGCAGAATCGATTTTTACGTGGGGTTTAACCAGGATTCGCATCACCCGTTCGGTATATCAATGTATTACGCGGTGCCCTGCGAGGTACCCCTTGCGTTCTGTTGTACATAGACTGTTTTGATGATTTGAATGTAATATGTACAGTTTAACTAAATAAAATGTTAGAGTGTGAAATTCGTGGTCTGCGATACGTTGTAGGCTATCGATCAGAACTATGTTCCAAAGTAAAAGTTAAAGGGGATCCTTTAAGGCTAGAATAGGGACCCTGGGGATGGATCTCCAGGTGTCCCCTCGAGCTGCCAGTCTAGCAGAAAGTTTCTCGTTAAACCCCTACAATTCATCGGTAGGATTCAGGCTCCCATGTATCAGGCTAAAACAAGGAACCGCGCCCCCACTCAGGATTTAAATAGAATTGAGGGAAAGGCGAGTCAGCCTTATTACCTGTGAGCAGGCTTAGGGGTTGACTCTCCCTCGGGGGACCTTCATGCCACTAGATACGTGGGCCAAAGTAGGGGCCAGGCCGAACACCCTGGTTAACCCGCCGGCGGCCTGCTAAGCTAAGCGGTTCCCTTAGGTCGTCGCGTAGATCACCGGGGAGTCGTGGAAGCCGGGGTTGTCCGGGCACCACGCCAAGAAAAAAATAGTGGTGCAGCTGGGATCCCTTAGGGCCAGAACTGGTCCTAGTACATTTTAGTAGAATCGACTAAAATGTCGACGATAACTCGACTGCACGATTTCGATAGTGCAGTCGCGACGCTTTACAACTACAACGTATACAGTACTCTAAGGTCATAGGATGAGTTGTAGGGAAAAGATAAACGAAAAGAAATAGAAAAGAAGGGGCAAAAGAAAGGAGACAGAAACAAACCAAGGAACACCAACCAAAAGGGGCGCGGACGAGTCCGAGGACAAAGTGCCTCGTGCCCCAGGTCCCTAGCGAACCGGCATACTTATTCAGCCGTGCCAAGATAACTACGATATTTACCGAAATGTGGGCCGACGCCTTTCACGTCCCGTACCCCCATGCCAAAAATGCCCAAACGCCCTCCAGAGTGCATGCCAAGACCTAACTGCAGGGCAGTCACGATCAGCCGTCAGAATTAGGAGGACACTAAAATTGGTCACTTCAGAGACCGCCACAGATAGCACATGTTCGCCCCCCTCACCCAATTCAGGCCATTGCAACAGACACTAGGGGCGACCCATCAAAGTGCTCAGAAAAGCGCCCCCGGCGACTATGAACCAGTTTATGTTATAGCCTACTCAAATATTAAATTTTACCGCTATACGACCCCAACTCATGGATTTCTGCGAGAAGGGGGCCAGTCTAACTTTCACTTAGAATAATCGTGTTTCGTTGTAGGTCCATTTTTCATGTTCCAATCAAGCCAATTGCAGGGCTATTCGAAAGTTGAGTTAGGAACTACACTTTGAGATAAAATTGCCTTGCCTCAACCCCTCTAAACAACAATCCTACTTGGACGGTGGCTCAGCCGATTGAATAACCGCTGTCGAAATTCTAGCACTGGACTCGCCCCCGGGGCGGGATAACAGGAAAACTATTATAGGAATTACGGGCAAGTCTGAGAGATACTACGAAAGTCTGCCCGCCTGATTCGTTTATCCATAAACCTGTTTTTGAGTTGTGTCATGTTCCGTTCAATTTGATCATATGTGAAACCGATTTATATCATAATTGTACTAATGACCATGCATTGTTTTCTATTGCCTCGGGTTTAAACCAGAATAATGCATTGATCTGTACCACATTATGTTTAGTCTTGGAGCGCGGACCCACAATGTAACCGAACCAATTGTGTCAGCATACTGCCCCCGCACCTCAGATTGTCCCTCGGTCATGTAGTGCGAATGTTGCGGGCCCCAGTGTGTTCTGCCTTGCGCCTCACATTGGTTCCTCGGGAGGCTCTGCTACGGATGTTGTCCGTGATCAGAGGTAGCGCTGCACGCCACTGGAAGCCAGCTTCGAAGCGCACCGGGACCCATTCCTGGGCCCATAGCTGAGTCGAGTGTCGCTGAAATTGGGTGTCTGGAGAATGGTCGTTACTTGGTCTGATACTTTTCGGAACGGCTCTCGCTTTTGCCTTCCTTTTCGCCACCCAGGTACCATCGGTTCGGAGTACGTTTGCAGCGCTGCTTCATTGAATACTTACTGAAACCGTGCTTTATCTAACACCTGCACTATTTTATCGTGCTTATCATCCCATTGAACAATTTATATTGTAGATAAGCTTGAAATAAAATCTAGAAAAGCAATCCTTGTGTTCCATGTTATTTGCTTAGGAAGCATGATACGTTCTTCCGCACGGACAAAGCTGCCGCTGCGTGCCACGACCTGTGGACGAAAATATCCCACGCCCTGACACGTGCGGTTCGCCACCAGTGTTTGAATACAAGAGTGACGGAATGATGGCGAGAATGATCCACAAATTATCTATCGAACTCACTCGCGAAAATGTCATACTCAAATCTCAGATAAAATTTATTAGGAAAACTTCGTCACCGCATATTAATACAACAAAGTTGCCAATTTACTAACTAGGTAGTCCGACGTTATACTCTCAGGGAATGTCGGAACCGTGCGGGGCCACATTGGCTGCAACCGGCTGAAGTGTTCGACAATAATTTAATCGACTTGAACCCCAAAATTCACATTACAAACCTAAACTATCACACGTTTTCACTTTAATTAAGGGCAGATAAAACAACTTCCTTTAGACCCTGTATAGGGAACATCGGTTGGACATCATGACCTGTGAGCAGGTTTCGGTGTCAACCTCCCTGGGGACCTCAGCAGTCATACCAAAATACTAGACACGTGCGCAACCAATCCGGCGGAGTTCGAACACACCGCGCGAACCGCGCCTGCGGCCTGCTAAGCTCCATAACTTCTTAGGTCTGACTAAGAAAGTGACAAAATTTCAAAATTCACGGTCCACCCTTGAGGTTATGATAGCCGGGGTCGTATGGGTATGGTGTTAGGAAGTTGCGCCATGCAGCTGCGTCCCGTTATTACATCGTTGGAGGCTACGCCATGAGCGTTTATTTTAATTGTGTAAAAATTTCTTTTGGACCTTTTCGATGGTTTCACTGGCGGTGGCTGCTCTTGCATTGACTTTTGGGTTTTGAATGTAACTCCCGCCTAGGCTCAGATTTTCTGTAGAAACTTCTCGCAAGTGGAACGTGCTGCTATTTGTGTACCTTGCCATTGATTTATAGTTACTTGCATGTGCTATTAACTTGTGTGCGCTTAGTCTATTTTGTGCCTTTGATTCTTTGCCGGCGCTGCGGTGGATTTATCCTGGCTCCTCTAGAATCTTACGCCTGACGTCTTAGCTCGCGCTGCAGTCTTCGACCCCATCGCCTGAGTGGTCTTTTCACGTGCATCCACTCTTTGGGTAGGCACTCTTTCAGCTGTTTGTTAACTTAACTTGCTTAACTAATAACAACTCACAAATTGCTATCATAATATAAACTAACTTGTTGGCGTATTTGTTTGCGTAACTGGCCGCTCTATTTCGACAAGGTATTCGTATTTCGCCTACTATTTCGTCTGTTTCTGCCTACTGGGACTGCTCATCTGACATTGACTCAGCTGGCCGTTCGAAAAGTCCGCATTGTTTCAGTTGCATCTCAATAACTCGGTGAGACTGTTTGGACTCGTTTTAACGGCATGGGACTATTGAGCGTCGTTGGTATCCTTCGATCGAAAGTCTGTTTTGTAACCGTCATCTGCTCTGCCGAGTGGGTTTAAACCCTGCGCAACTCTGATGTATCGCTATTGCCTACGTTTCCGTATATTTCGCGAGTCATCGTCGATTGCTTCACGGGCGTGGACGTTTCGCGGGGCAACTCGAGTACGTAATAATCGGAATAGTGATCGCGCGCTGAACATTACGGCCCGGGACTTTCTGAACACTGCTGGTTGGACATTGTAACGTTTATTTTGTTCTTTACGTATCATTTTTTTGATAATATTTTGCGCTTTAACTTGCTTTAGTGGTTTGCGTTATATTTGTTCTGCTTAGTAACTTTCTACAATTATTAACTCATATTCTGTTCAAAGGTTTGCGATTATTAGTGTAGTTGGGTTCGTGCGTCTGTAACGAGGCTGAGCTGATTATTGCCTAGTGCTGTTGTCATTACAGACCGGCATTTTCCGTTTGTGTATTTATCGCCAACTAGGATCGTTGGATTTCATTGATAATAAGTGTGCGTTTTTGATCACCCTAGTCGGGATAAAATTTTGATGACTTGGAGACCAGCTAACGCTACCGGTACGTATTTTTGATTGCTCGAATAGTGTTCGTTAGAACCGTCTAATCAGCGACCGATTTGAGAGGTAAAAACCACTAACTAGCCCTCGAACCACTCGTGATTTGACATATTCGCAATTCTCTACGTACCGAAATTCCAATACCATTATTGGGTCCATGGATGCTCACGCTAATCAGGACTCGGAAAATGGCGACTTTTTCGGTATGACTGACGGACATGTGGAGGACAACCCGCGCACCAGATCCCGACCTGCCACCAGCACCGGTGAGCGACCGCTTACGCCCCCAACTCGGCCCCACGGATATTTGCGTCGGGGAGAATCATCCGAGTCGCCTGGGCTAGATACGAACACTGCTAACGCCATTCTGCACCACCTAACCACCCAGCCGGTTGGTTCTCCTATGATCCCTTTGAAGGATATGCCTACTTTTGATGGGAAACCCTGAGGCAAAGATTTCGAGGATTGGGTACGAATGTACAATCGTTTCAATGGTTGGGACGATCGCCGAAAACTGATTTGCGTACCAGCTCTCTTGCGTGGACCGGCAAGGGAGGCTTTTGAGGGCCTCCCAACTGGAAAACGGCAAAGTTTTCTGGGTTTAGTCGCCAACCTGCGCTTTCTATTCTCGTCCTCTCGCCGCCCTGAGAAATGGCTATCGGGATTGTGCACCCGACAACAAGGAGCAAACGAACCAGTCGTGATGTACGGTTTAGAACTGCAGACATTGTGTAATCGCGCTTTTCCCGACATGGAATATGAGCAACGGGACACGATGCTCCGAATGTTTTTCCAGAGGGGTTTACGACCTGAGGTGCGTAGGCTGGTCCTCAACCAGATCCATGAGTGTGAGACATTTCGGAATACCGTGGGTGTTGCTAAGCGGTACGAGGATGCTAGCGCTGCTTGTCCCGAACCAGACGCACCTGTCACCAGTAAGCCTCACACTAAAACTGTGAATTGCCTGCTTGAGGAAGGCGGTGAAGGCTGGTCACACAGCTTCAAAACATGATAGAGGAGCACCGTAAGGCGAACACTAGTAATAGCGATACAATAAGCCGGTTGCTGGATGTGATTGATAAAAGGGTCGAAAATTCGCATCAGCGCAAAACGCACTCGCGCAGCCTTTTGTGCCTAACGCGCACGTCGTACCACTACCACGCTTGCAACCGCCGCCTATAACTTGCTATCGCTGCCTAGAGCCAGGGCATGTCATGTGCGAATGCCCGTACCCCACACGTTATCCGCCTGTTGCGAATGGGGCGCCGCGTAATTCCGAGCCAGCCTCAGTTTACGTATCTAATGCTGCGCGTCGCGAGCTCGGACAGAGAAACAGTGTGGGGGCCTACCCACGAAACGATAATTATAATGCGGGCCGAGGAGAGCCATCATCGCAGTTCCGGCGAACAGAGAATGCAACCGGGTACATGAGTAATTCTGGATGGAACAACCCGCCCAATGGTGGAATGCGACCCAGCAGCCCAAATCAGGTAGGACCGCAACATAGCCGACTGCCACCTGGATTCGCTAACAATAACCGCGGGAATGGAGAATATACCGCCAACCGCCCAATTGATAACTACAATAATCGACCAGCACAGTTCTATGGATACCAACGAGCCCAAAGCGAACGACTCCAACCTAACCGAGGCATGGGGCCCCAGCAACAGCCTGTCCGATTTTACCCACGGGACGATGGTAACCGGAACAATGGTGCCGTACAACAATAGGCGATACCAAATACAATACAGCGTGTCGCAAGGTAGTGGTAAACCGAGAACCAAGCCCAGCTACCACTCATCGGTTAAAAGTGCTCAGTCGCGAACTTGCTATGATCCAAGGCAAGTTAGGGTGTGGTGAGCAGGTTTGACGAGTGAACGCTATCGCGACTACAGACCAACCACAGTACGACGACGACGGAGACTTGATAAATCGGCACGATGACATAGACACTTTTGAGATGATGGAAGGACTCGTTGAGAGACACCTGAACGTGATCACGACCAGTCCGTGGGTTGACGCCGCGCGTCTCCCACGGAGCAGTGGTTCGGTCCAGTGTATTGACAGTCCCGAAGTTATGGAGTTGAGTCCGAGTAATGTGGACAACGAACAGTACAGAAGCGAGCTTATCAGCACTGTATATAGCACTGAAAATCCAAAATACCAAAAAGAGGTATGTTGGGATGATGGATTTTTATGTCATGTCCGGACGCACCTAGCGCGGGTGTTGATCCTCCTGTATATATAGTTGCGCGCTAACAGCCAGGCGAGCGACCGATCGATCAATCCAACCAAGCGGCCATGCGTGGGCCCGGAGCGAACATACGAACCATAACTGCATTGGAAGATGGTAATGGTAGCATGGAGATTTATCAGGAAATGGAAGATGGTTGCGTTGAAAATTATAGGATGAGCGATTATAAGGGAAGTGTTGATTTTATTGCCTGTAGTCCCCAGGGAATCACCTCAAGGGGGAATTCCGGAACCCCCAGCTCTATGGAGATGACCGAAGAGAGTGTGAGCGAATATGTTGTTGTAATTGAGCCATTGTTATTATTTTTCTCCTCTGAAGCTGGCCATCCGAGAGAGTGTGTGGACAGTGTTGATGTTGATTATTCCGGCAGGGAAGCCGATGATGTGGATACGGCTCAGGAGAACATGGATCTATTCGGGTCGCCGTGTGAGGCACCCATGGAGTTTTTAGAGGTCGGTGAACGACCAGGGATGAAGGAGGCTAGGTTAGACGATGCCGGGGCCTCATCAGAGTCGCCTAGCCCTAGTTCCGTTCTAAATTATAGGTCGTATGATGTAGTATGTGGGTCGGACCGGTGCGCGGGTCGTCCCTTGCGTGCGCTTGATATTTGTGTGTCGCATGAGTGACTTGCCTAAGTTAGGTGGCGCTTGTAGTCTTAGTGAATTCTTAGAGGATGATAATGGAAGTGAAGTTGATGTAATTGAATGTTATTTTGAACCGGCGAATTATAATATTGATGGACTTAAAGTGACTTTCCCGACCTCATTGACAAGGGGTTCCACGGTCATTGGGTCCTTCCTTGATGCTGGCCTGGGCCGCCCTTGCCACCCGTATTCAAGCGGAGGTAGCGACGGGTTCGCGTCCGATTGCGCCAATGAAGCGGGTATGATCGTTGGGGCTGAAAGTATTGCCTGGGGTCTGCGCAGGCACGGGGATGTAGATGGCGGTGTGGCAAATAAAGATCGTCTATCGCAATGTGAGGGTCCCTTTGCGGACCCCGTCGCTGAAGCGCGCAGCGACGTATCTTATACTGAGTTAAGTTAAGTTGTTTCAATGAATTGTGTAGTGAAATCAACGTAAAGGATAACGCTGAGTGTGTTGAATTGGTTGAATTGCGTGAATCAAAGGAGTCAGTGCAACTCCTATCTGAACGAAGCAGATTCGTAGCGAGCGATGCGAACTATTTAAGCGAAGCGAAAGTGTATAATCTAAGTCAGGGTAACCCGCGGGAACGCAATGATGGTGGAGATGAACCAGAGGATGAGCTTGGGTATGAAGTGACTGTTGCACCAGACGAACCCGATAATAGTTACAATAAGTGCAATGATAGCGAGATAGAGGAGGAACGTCTGTTGAACGATGAGGAATTCTGGGCCAATTGGGTGGATCCCGATGCCGAATGGTACAGACGCGGGCCCAGCCCCGATGAACATGAGTGGCACTGTGAAGGGATATGGGAAAGGCGTCGCGACAATAACAACGAGCTACCCCGTGCACCATCAGACGACGGCATTGATTTAAGCCTGCGAACGAGCCAATTGTCTATCCGCCCCGAGGAAGGATATGGTGCTACCAGAGGGAACGATACGAGTGGGAGTTGCGATGGTGGCAATATCGCTACTGAGGGATTGAGTAGGATGTGTTCGGATCCACCGGTCGAGAATGTTCGGGCAGACCCTATCGAAGGTCCTCGTAGGCGCCTGAGTAATTTAGCGAGCTCCACTGACACGTTGATCGACCTCTCCTGCGATATTCTGGAACCCGTCGAAGACGTGCCTAGTACGCTCTCGGGTAATTCGGATAGCCCACGTGAAACAGATGTGACCACTGAGGAATCCATCGAAGGGAGACCAAGTATGTCCCCGGGTTATTGGGAGGAATCAGTGAGCTTGATTAGTGAGAAATCGGACCCGTGCCTAGGACAAGAAAACTTACTTAACCTTGTACGAGAAGCTAACATCGACCGGATACACCGACTTGATGAACGACTATTGGACATGTCTGGACTCTGTCTCCCCAACAATACTCCAATCGAGCTTGGACGAGTTCGAGCATTGACGAACGGGGAACGAAACCTAATACTTGGGACTGACACGCTGTTCACTATGCCTGCGGATCATACCAAAATCACAGCTTATCAATACCCCGGCATTGAACTGACCGACGGTTCGCATAACGAGCTAGCGGAAGGACTTATACCAATTAACTTTAGGGCCGGCGAGATTGATACTGAACTAGGACAGCCCGTGACATTGCAACCACAGGCTCTCTTTTATCGGAGGGTGGTTCTCGCAATGGAACAGCTAAATAATCTAAGCCGACTTTTTGATCTTCGTTTCGAAGCTAGCACTCGCGCCACCTTACAACGAGACGCCGCCATGCTAAGTAGTATATTAGGTATGGTTTCTCCAATTGGGCACTGCACGACCGGGATATATCTCAGTCCTATAACTCTGGCTTCGTTGGAATCTTTCATGGAACTGGTGGGCCAATGCGTGAATGGCCACACGCTCCAGCAGGTCATTGAGAGAGAATTTGAGGTAGAGCTGAATAGTGGCCCGGTGTGTCGCCAGGGTCAGAAGAGTCATACTTGGGACCCACGGGGCATAGGCTCACGCTGTTACTTTATCGGTCAACGAAGAAAGTGGGATTATGACGGCACGCTGAGCACTGTTTGTGCGTTCATTCTCCCGGATGAATACGTACGATCTCACTGGGCCTATTATGTTGGAATTCAGTCGGCTAGGATGCAGAAAACTTTTTGAGACGCGAATCTCGAATTACACGACCTCCTGTGTGAGGCGGCCCATTTAGTCGAATTTATCTATCAGAACCAGAGTACCAACGGGGTTCCGATCAACACCTTCGTAGACCAAGCGATAGGTAGTATGGAGTTTAGTGACGAAATTCACCGACTTGCTCGACGGGTACTGCTAAGCGCGCGCTTAAGGCTTTTACGTCGCCCCGACATTGTCAACCTGCTTGAGACCGAGGGAGGCGCGCTTGTTGGCGAAGAAGTGGATGTGGATAGCTTAATTGCGGAACTGTGTTTGTTTCCGTGCGATAGCACCAGCAACTCCGTCCCGAGCATGGACGAACAACTAGCCATGGCGGTAGCCGCTTATCTTGACTCATCCGAGGAGGAGTCAGAAGACGGCTCCGACAGTGATTCCGTCCTACGGAAAACCTAGTTGAGTCGAATACTAAGGATACGAATAACAGGGAAAACAAAAGCGAAACTAGGGAAGAAACTGCTAATAACAAGATCGAAGAAGAATCTAATCGGAACGTGACCCAACCCTCTCCACCGAGCCTTAACAATGGCCCCGGACATCCTACGGGTATGTGGAAAATGTGTACGATTTTGCTGCTGCTTTGGCTGTCAGCGCTTAGCTCCACACACGCAACGCCTTCGCCATTTAGCGATGCAATCTCGCGATTAGGTGTTTTTGTACATCGGCAAGTAGGGGTTGTCATCGAGCCACAGGGCTTGGTGGTCACCTCTGACTAGACAACGCATTTGCCAGTGGTACTGCAGCTACCACTATGGGATTGGTAACGCAAGTGTGACCCTTTTGTGAGCGACTTCTTTCCACGGTACGAAGCAAACGGATCCTGCCGCGGTGATTGCTGCAGGAAGGCTAACAGCACCGAATACCCACACTTGCATGAGACCCTAAGTGCTTTGGAACGCGAGCTTGATGACGCGTATCATGGCGTACTAGACACTAACTGTTATTCGCTACTCGTGCACTCTTTCTGTGTGGCAAACGAACAACTATGCGATCTTACCAACCATAGGAAAACTCTTTGCGAGCCTAATTGCTGCTGCCGTAGGTGCCGTTTCAGGGTTTCTGGGCCTGGGAATGGCTTTTGGCGATGGAGTACACATTAATAATGTTCGTTAGCAGGTAACTGTCCTCGAGAAATTTATGCGTGAGACCAACGATGTCTCCTTTCGAAACACCAAGGCCTTAAGGCAACTGACCCGGTGAACTGTCTCATGCCGTTATCGACGTCGTTATGTTACGACAATTATTCGCCATGGACCCACGCATCTCTAAGACTATCGTCGTGCGAGAACCTAGCCTGGAATATCACTTCGGTCGCGTCATGCCCGTAAGTGTGGACTTAACCGCATTTCGCTTTGGATTCATTCTGCAATTACCGTTGCCTAAACGCAGTGATGTCCGACCTTATTTTCGGATCTATGACACTGGCTGGACTGCACCTGCCACACTGACGCAGCTATGGTTGCCGCTACCTTAATGCGCCGCCCGATTGGGCCACATCCGCTTCGAATCACTAAACCTGGGAGCATGCAAGCAAAGACCCGGGATCGCTTCTGTGAACCACACGCGCTCATAGCTGGCCACAGCACCAATTGTTTAGAATGGATTATTGCAGGCGAACATGTGCCTGAGACCATTAAGCACACATGTAGCAACCGCTCGCTTATAGGCCCACTGGCTAACGAAACTGCCGTGCACACTACTATTAAAGGTGCATTGATTCGGACCAGTGAGCCTGAGGTCATATTGAGCAATCGGAGAAAGCTCGCACATGTAACTTTGGGTAAAACCATTTAGGTCCCGCCTAACGGAATCTTATGGTTTCCGCACGAAAACTATACGCAGCTGGTTATAGGGTCAATCGTACTCACTAGTATGTTGAAACCCTAGAAAATTACAATTAAATTCCGACCAAACATTATCATTGACCGGCTATCCGGTATCAAATTAAGACCTCTGACCTGGGACTCACTCGACAACGCTAATGCAATAAATTTGCAGGTAGCGCAGATAGCCAAACACCAAGTACTTAAGGTGGTGAATTTCTCCGCTGTGGAGTACACAGGATTCTTGCCTTATTACCATCGTTGTTGGTATGATCAGTCTGATCTACTGTATGACCAAATAAAATGTTCTGCCTAAATACGAGTACTATATTCCCCGGTGGATCCCATGTCGCGGACGGTTAATTAAGTCCGACAATAAGCCCAGGAAAGCAATTCTGTGGATCAAAGCGAAACAGCTATTTCTGAGTGCCCCACCCGAGGAGGATGTCATCCCTCGTATAGACAGAACTTCGCCGACTGAGGTAACGGTTGTACCTTCGGGGATGCCGCGCGTATCCGCCGTGTCCAACCGTGCCCTGCGTCGCTCCAATAGATTATTAACTCCGCGTACCTCATCTGAAGAGGAATTTGTTTTCATCGAGGACGACGAGCTATTTGTTTCCTCCGCTCGTGACTTACGTCGTGGACCCCGTCAAGTGTTTACCAGACAGTTAAACACCGTGAATGCAGGTAATACTCCATTATTTATCAATGCGTTCATTCTTGGCACCGCAGTTACGACAGTTGTAGACACTGGAGCCGATGTCTCGATCATGTCCTAATCCCTAGCTGCTCGTTTAGGTTTGGTACCTCGGGAAACGAACACCACCCGGATAGTGTTAGCTACCAAACAAGAACTGACAATAAGCGGAGTGGTGAAGGCACCAATCACTATAGGATGGCTAAGCACATTATCCGACTTTCAAATAAGTACCGACACCCCGTACGAATGTATTCTGGGCGCTGACTTCATGGCCTTGCTACCATATGTAGCCACAAATTTAAAAAGTCGCTGCTCCGATCTATCAAGCGGACAGAGAGCTTTTCGGCGCCTTTCGCCGACCAAGCCGATTATCGACCACCAGTCATCAATGTAGTGACTAGGAAATATACGCAGGTACCGCCGAATACGGAACTATTCATCAATGCGATTCGCGACATTACTCAACCACCCACTGGCAAAGCATTCTTTGTGCCAGACACCTTTATTATGGACATTGCTATCGCCCACGCTCTGGTTCTCACTGGCCAACGTATGATGCCGATAGCAATGATGAATTTTGATACCCATTGCCATGCATGCAGGCCAAACAATAGAGCATATTGAAATGTTTGATGATAATGAGGTTGAGTTTCTCTATGATAGTAACAAGCGTTTGCTCTAGCTTGGGCCTCCCCGCCGTTTTAAGCAATGTAACAATATCGGGGTCACACGAGACAATGTCGCACAAGTCATTAACGAGCAAAAGAAGGCGATCGGTACCGAACGATCCATACAAGTATTGAGTAAAATTGACTTCGGACAAACGACCTTTAACCCATACGAACTCAAACAATTGAAAACAACTATCTCTGAAAACGCAGACATATTTAGTGTACACTCGTTTCATCTAGGAAGGTGTGGTGTACATCAGCATATGATAGTCACCGGGGACTTTAGGCCCATCAACAGGTACCCTATCGCCTCACAATCATTACGAGAACCCTTGCGAGAGGAACTAAATAATATGGTGGAAGCTGGTCTCATCACACCATCCGATTCACCCTGGGGTTCCCCCATAGTATATGTCACCAAAAGTGACGGCACCCTACGCTTATGTGTTGACTTCCATAAACTCAACGTTGTCGCAGAATGTGACTTATACCCATTTCCCCGCATAGACAACATACTGGGTTGTCTCAGAAATACCAAATTTATGTCCAGTTTGGATCTTAATAAAATTTTCTGGCAGTTAGAATTGGAGCCCGAAACCAAAGAGAAAACCTCCTTTGTCACTGTCCACGGATAGTATGAATACAATGTTTTACCATTTGGCCAAAACTCTTCCCCAGGCGCCTTCCAAAGGTGCAATGCAATCATTATTGAAGGGCTTAGAATGGGAACGATGCCTCATCTACATAGATGACATACTAGTCTTCTCACCCACATTCGAACAACATTTAGCGGACCTAATCACTGCGATTGAAGGGTTCCGTAAGGCCAATCTTAAATTGAAACCCTCTAAATGCTAATTTGGGCAGAAACAATTAAAATACCTTGGACACATCATTAGCTCCGAAGGACTTTAACGTGATCCTGAGAAAACAGCTGCAATAGATAATTACGAACGACCCGAGACTCTCAAACAGTTGCAGAGCTTCCTAGGACTTGTGGAATACTATCACAAATTCATACTGAATTATTCTCAGATTTGCGAGCCGCTCAACGCCCTTCGTCGAAAGGACACCGAATTTAAGTGGACACCGCAATGTGAGGAAGCTTTCGGAAAACTACGTAAGGGTTTGGTACAAGAACCGTTACTTTTATCTATCCAGATTTTTCCAAGCCATTAATACGTCAAACGCACGCTTCTGGATATGCCCTATGGGCCGTGGTTTCGCCGAAAACTGATAAAGGGACATTGCTGATCGTCTACGCGCGAAAATCACTTGTTTACTTTCAACGTCGATATCCCGCCATAGAAACTGAGGCTCTTGCCATCAGATGGGCCGCTTTACTTTTCAGACACTACCTACTTGGACCTCAATTTCATGTCGAGACTGACCATAAGCCACTTATGGCACTGTTCGAGAGACCGCCACGAAATTCACGCCTAGCCCTATGGCGTAACGAACTACTGATGGAATTCCGTGGCTTCAATATTGAATATCGACCAGGTAATGCTAATGCCAACGCAGACGGACTTTCACGCGATCCCCAAGATGACGTGGAATTCTCCTATTCCTCAGACGAAGCTGAATACGACGAACAGGACCATCCTCGAATGGTTGCTGTAGCTGTCAAAGGACAGGATCGTGGTAAGGGCAAAGCTCCTGCTAGACCACCGCGAAGACTTCACACTGAGGAAGCTTGGAAACGACTTACGCGACAGCTCATGGGACTTCCCCGGACGCTCCCGTCACCTTACCACCCGAGTATTTCCGAGAGACCTTCTATAGTATGTTCGGAGGACCAGGTAATGATCCTCAATCAGACCCAACGCGATTCATTTTCTGCGGCGACGTTGACGATCCGTGGCCTGAGGGAGTCGAGGTACCCTGGAGACGCTCGACTGCTCTCGGACCACCGACTGGACCACTGTGTTGAGCAACGACTGCGCGAGATTCGATGCATTAAGACAACTGTTGCTATCCTGGCTTGTTTCTCCGCTAGGAGATCTTCGTATCGAACTAGCATTAAGAGCTGAAAGGTTATGCGCAGCTCCGGAACTTGGCGGCACTAAGCGACGGCGATATAATTTATCAAATCTGAAACTATACAACTTTGTATAATGATAGGATAGATCGTAAAAACTTACGTTTTATTCACTAATGTAGGTGTATAGCCAACATGTAGAACCACTCAAACCACTTTCACATTCTAAAATTTTGCAGAATAAGGTCGGTCTGTCAATTACATGTGAATGTTAAAATGGCAAACAACAACTATTCGTTACTGTTCGGCACAAGTTAATTTCGGCCAACACAGCAAAGACGAGTAATGCATGAGAAAACTTAAAGTGACCACACCAACCGCTATTTTGTAATTTCACAGAAAAAAATAGTTATTTAACACCATTTGGTTAATCGAAATTCGGCGTACAACTATGAATACGCTGTTCCAGACTGAAATCCAGCCACTTTAGGTTTGCCAAAATTCTATCTATTTACCTAAATTTTTCCAAACCAAATTTTGTCGAAATTGACTTGAACAGGTTTTGTTCACGAACACCAAAATTATGAGACTAATTAAACTTGTTCGCATAAACCCTTACATTAAATTACCCACATTCAAATTCGGCATTAGGCAACAATTTCTGCAAAATGAAAGTCGGTTCGAGCATTAGGTATCACTTTTAGCATTTGGATTTTATTTTTCTAATTTTCGGTTAGCGCAAACCGAATCTGTAACAATGGCTCGCGATCCTATATCGGTTATTACAAAATAGTTTGGCTGGTCAGGTCACGTTAAAATCATTCGCGCACGATGCGTTCCCTTAGCCGCTACAAGCAAATCCAGAAAAATACATCTTACCTCATAACATCTTACCTGCAAAACAATCCGTGATTAGGCTGACATTGAAAATATCTATGTCCTGCGACGCTCCCATCATTTTTTCCAGTTGGTCCATCCAAAATGACGCCCACCCATTCACCTTTTGCAAACTTTGTTTCTCCAACGTAAGCAACCTTAAATTTTAAAAAAAATATGGTATTATAATTTATGTCTCATCACTACAATTTATTGTTTTCATCCGACACTTGCTATAGTCGTATAACCTCTATGTGTGCTCTTTAGTTAGTTGTAAAATAGTAGTTTTTCCAACATCTTCCCCCGAAAAAGCGAAACAAAGGGGTTTTGATCGAATCCCAAGGGAGCCAAAAATCATGTTACCCGGTGCAGTTTTCCGATTGAAATTGGACTCATTTTTGAGGGAGAATAAAACACTTATAAGCCTATATATAATGCTTTGCTAAGCGGCTCCTAGGACGTAGGACTTGGGTTACAAAACGGATTCCAAAAAATGGACATATGACACTCAAAACACGAAAATGGTAATAACTCCACAACCACTTGAAAATGGTATAGAGGTATATTAGCGGTTTGGTATCATTTTGCATAACATTTCATCCTTTATATAGCTGTAATGTGAGCTGCTATTGTCATTATTTTTCAGTGGGCCCGTGTGACCAAAAAATACACCAAAATGGAATATATATTTCCGTAACAGCTTAAGCTATATCAATATTTTTGGTCGAATCTTGCAGAGCAATTCATCCTCTATGTAGCTGCAAATATTTTCAATGGGCCCGTGTGATCCCAAATACAGAAAATCGTATTATCTCTGCATCTGCACAAACAATATAGGAGTTTTGGTCTCATTTTGTAAAGAAATTCACGGTTCCTTTTGTAATTAATGCTCAATATATATATAGCTGTGTACATCTCTGTAAACTAATATTTCGCAAGGAAGGGTGAAACGCAACAGGCGTGTTTTCATTCGTAACTTGAGTAATCACCTGTAACAGACGGTGTTCGATGTATACACCACCATAAAACCTCTTGAACACTGAATCCATTGAAAATTCTAAAACCCCGTCGAGCCTAAACCAATCGAAAAACTGACAACGCATCAAGTTCTATGCTGGTCTTTCGATAAACATATTATCGTATTCAGCCTACCGGAAAACCTCTATACTAACAATTTTTGAAGCCCTGCACGCAATACATAATCAGACAAATGAAAGCACACAGTTTAAAAATCGGGTTCCAAATTCCTACCAGGTGAAGATAAAAACACTTACTGAAATTGTGTTCTACTTACGCTTTATAGGATAATTTGCTGAGTTAGTCTTTTCTTTTGTTGGGTTGTGTTGGAAGCTGGTCATTGTGTATATAACCGCAACCGGAACACCATTATCGCCGGAACAGGAATTCGGTGATTCGCTGATATACGTATTTTCACCTGGCCCAGGATTGTGGAGGGCCTCAACCCTGATCACGTGCCGCCACTCTTCTTTGTTTGCTGTACTTGGTTCCATATGTGACATCGGGCATTGTTGTTATTGGCGTAGCGGCACATATCGAAAATGTATTGACAATTGTTGACCGCTTGAGGTCTCCAGATCTCGCGTAATCTTCCGCGCGGTCGGGCCCAATCGTCCGGACGCGTTGCTTTGGCCAGTGACTTCAGGATCCTATTGCCTGGCATCCTCAGAACATGACCGAGCAGCCGCAAACCTCCGTCTTCACCTCGTGTCGACACCTCGTTTTCGTGACGTAGTCTTCGACCATGATCTTCATTCATGATGTGATCGAACTTTGTCACGCCTAGAATCCAGCGCGACAGAAGTTCTCGAACGTGTTGATCAGCTACTGAGTAGCTGATTTCGCTGTCCACTTTCCGCAGGCGTAGAACAGAATCAATTGGAACGGCACCATTATATATCTGAATTTTCTTGGGAACGGGCTGGCCTGCCTAATTCCACACTAAGGCTGACCTGGCACGGTTTATGCAGTTTTTAATCTGTCTCGCAAGCCCCTGATCTCGTAAAAGTGCTGTCCAAGTAACAGAATTGTTCGACGCATTCCACCACAGAACCGTTTAGTACGATGTCTTGATGTCTGTCGATGCCGAGGCTCATTATCTTGGTCTTCTGCGAGCTGATGACCAATCCAATGAGCTTTCTGACTGTGTAGACTGGATTGAGCACCTCTTGTAGTGCGCTGGCTGACGATGAAGCTATGGCTATGTCGTCCGCATAAACAGCATCTGTGAACTTCATGCCATTAGCGTCGAAAATAACACCGTCGTCGATAATCAGGGCGGTCTCCATCACACATGCAATTGCGTAGTTGAAAAAGATGGGGACAAGATTGACCATTGTCTCACTCCAGACTTGTCCTCAAAGCGTTCAGATCACGTGTCGTATATCCGAACACGGCTGTAAGATGGTTCAAACAGCAACTTCATAAGGGATACGATCTTGGCCGACACATCGTCCGCCTCCAAGATCTTGTAGAGCGATTCTCGGCGAACTGAGTCGAACGCGGGTTTAAAATCAACGAATGTCACTGCTACTGGTCTGTGATATTCATGAAGATTCTGGAACATGATCCTCATGCTCAATATCTGCTGGATTGTCATGCGACCATGTCACAAGCCGCACTGTTGCTTGAATATACTGCAGATTATTGTTTCTAGCTATTTGAAAGCAACATTCAACAACGATATACCTCGATAGTTACAGTAGATGTACTCGTCACCCTTCTTGTGGAATTTAACGATGATGACCGTACGCCAGTTCTTCGGCATAGCCTTTTTGGCTCATACGTCACAGATTGTAGCCTGCAGCGTATCAAATTGGTTGCTTGAGGTTTTATATCATTCCGGTGGGTCCCGTCCTCTCCGGGTGCTTTCCCGTTGCGAAGATCTTTCACCGATTTCGTAACAGGTTGTTGCCGAGTGATCGATCACGCATTTCGTAAAAACCCTTGAAAGGGAGATTATTCTTTAGCGGTTCTTCTAGCGGATCTTTGTTCAAGAGTTCATCGAAATGCTCTCTCCAACGATTGACTTGTGTGTCTTCGGAGATCACTCTTACCCATGCTGTCTCATATCATACCACGCATGGGGTTTTGATGGCATGGCTCTGCACCTTGTCTGATGACCTGGTAGAATCTGCGGTGGTCATGTAACCTAGCTGTTTGGTTCATCTCGTTCGCTACTGCCTTGAGCTTCTCTTCTTTAGGCTCTCTAATGCCGTGGTGCAACCTGGGTTTGAGAAACCTTCGAGTTTCCTTTGCTGCACGACTAAGCAGCTCGGCTTTCTCTACTGTAAGCGCATCTAGCCATTGAACCAGTTTCTTCCGTCTCGGCTTCGGTGCAACTTCGCGCAGGGCTGCTTTAGTGCATTCAGAAACACTATGCCAAGGTGGAACTTGAGAATCCTCTAATCCTACCAGGGCGTCGAATCGGTTGGACAGTGAGGTGCAGAACTTTTCTACGATGCTATTGTCCCTTAGACACCTGACGTCGGTTGGACGAGCTTTGCGCTTGAAGTGGTTGGCGTCTAGCTTTAGGTGTATCTGCAGCAGTATCATGCCATGGTCACTTGGAAGCAGGTTCCCCCAGACAGTCCTGCAGTCTCTTACCGCAGACTTCCATCCTTTTTGGATAAGGACAGGATCAAGCTGAAAATAGCGCTCGCTGGGGGATCTGTATCCGTATCCGGAACCGGAACCTGGTCTTCGACACTTATATATATATATATATATATATAGTAAAACAGATGAAGGAAGAAATATAGGTATAGTGGATTTACAATATATTAAAAATAACTTTTACGTTAAACTTAATGCATTGTGATGACATTATTGCCTTTCTGTAAATTTAAAGATGCTGAGGAATCTAATAATGTTTATTTATCGATCAATATGTCGGTTTTTGGACACACAGAGCAAAACTGTCTTGCCCTGTCTCCAGTCGCCTCCCTTTACTACACATACATTTGTTACATGGTGTTCTGTAAGAAACTTGAAATTATTGGTATATATAATTCTAAGGGAACATAATAGAAGGTTTATATAACAGAATGTAATTTTCTGATCAGTGGTCAGAAACACTGTTTAGGCTAGTGTTGGGCAAATAGTGCCCGTCAGTTAGACGATAATGATAACTTTCTAATCAGAATGCTCTGTGATACTGTTCGCACAGTTGAAAAAATACAGTTCATTGCCAAGAAAGCAGTTTGACATCTGCGTTGCAGATAACTTTACTTTACTTCAATGCAGACTGATTTACAAAGTTTACAAGCACAGTGGTTGGTGCTTGACGCAATTCATGTTAGCCAAGCTTAAGGCTAAGTACTTCTACATAATCCTTACTCTGTTACCGAGTTGAACCGGTTTAATTCGAACATACCTCACAGACTTCTGAATGTGTAAAATAGCTGTTACGAGCATCAACATGGCTTTTTTTTGTTAACAAAATCCAGCAGGTTAAGACGAAAAATTCCTACTTAAATTATGCGCCCTACTTACGTTTGATAAGCAAGTTGCTGATTTAATCTTTTCTTTTGATTGGTTGCATTGGAACTTGATCATTCTATGTATGGGCCTGTGGGCGCTATATATGTATAATACATGTTTCGACCACAGATGAAGCAAAAATGTGGAAAATTTAAAACAAAATTTTTAAACCGGAATTCCAGTTCCGGTATCGTTTTTGCCCTTTGCCGGAACCGCAACCGGAACACGATTTTCGCCCTAGCCGGTTACTCCCTGGTTAATATATATGTTATCGTAGAAAGATGTTAATCGGTTTCGGGATGGTTGAATACGATGGCGTGATTATTTGCAAGCGAAATACTTACTTACTTACTTACTACTCGATTTCTAGGGCTTTTAAGCCTAGAATGGTTTAAAGACCATACTTGCTGACGGTCGTTTAAGACCATACTTGCTGATAGTAATCTAATAGCAATTACCCTCTAAAGCGCCGCACCCTCCCCCTGTTTCGGTAGATCCATCCTTTGAAGCCGAAGCCTTACCCTATGTCACCCACCACCGTGACACTGACTACACCACAGGGTTTTTTACAATTTCCGAATCGCGAAAATTACGCAAACCTGTTTTTTAAAATGCGTAACGGTGTACCAAAAAAGCGTAATTTTCCACGACCAAAATATTTGTAGAGACTCATCGCACAATATTTAAAAAATCGCTGGAATGAGATATGCATTAATATGAGCATGTAACTGTTTCTATCTTTCCAGAACGTATTAGTTATACGGATTCTTGGAAGACATAAACTGTTTATGCTGCTATTAATGCATATTGTCATTGTAGCAGATGCTTTTGTGCATTGGGAATCATGTTGAATAATTTGGGGGAAATATCCGGCCCATATGTCAGCTGCTGAGTTTGTCCTAGAAATAAAAGGCGTAAATCACGCAAAGCTTGATCAAAAAATGCGAAATGGGTCCTCAAAAACGCAAAATTAATTACGCAAAAAAATGCGAAAAAAACCGTGCTACACCGCCTTGGAACATCAGACCTCGAGCATGTATGCTTAAAGTCAACCGTCGGCGCACCCGATGGATATACCAAAAGAATTATTTGTCGTCGATTATTTGGTTATGTGTTGTTTTCTACGACTTTACATAACCTAATATAGGTGTTGTGACATGCAGTATACAATGGTCCAAATCTTTAACTCCCATCAAACAGGTATAAAAGGGCCTTAGGACTTTCATAATTTTTAAGGCATCATATGCATTATATACATCAAAATACAAAGCCTATTATAAAGAGATTAAACATTGTGGCAACGATAGATGAAGCCACACACGCCACGTTAAACCATCACTTCCGAGACCTAGTATATATACTAACTAGTGAAAACAGAAGCCCGCTTTAACCCGCGACTACGAACACAAGAATAGTAACCCACGCCATACAGCATATTCAAGTCTCTCAGTTTGCACAGTTTGTGTACATACTATAATTCACTCGGCAAGCTGAACTGTATGCAGCAAAAGTGGAATGAAAAAATAATATATACTTATTTAAAATATTTACAACCAGAATTTCTACACGTCAAATTTAAATAACTTCATAATTCTAATTCGGATAACCTGTTCTATTTAATAACTTTAATTAGTATAGCCGGTTCGGTAGTACACAATATTGTTAGTCTATATGAACCGTTCTTTATTTCTGGTAATACACTAATCTGCAAATTTAATTATTTGTGACACCACCTCAAACGTTTTACCTGAATGAAATATGAACCATGGCTTCATACAACTAGTAACTCTATCGAGATTGCAGAACGTAGTTAAGAATAGGGACACCTACGCCTTTTGCGTGCACAGCCAATCAACTCTCGATAGCATACGTCGATATGATGTATGTGGATATCACACAATACCACACAAGTTAGATCAAAACTAACATCGATAATAAGTTTCCCATGTCCCAAAACCCCTAACTGAATGCTATCAGCCTCCCTGAGTAAAATGAAGAATTTTGGCTCGATGAAGCATGGCAGCGCCACACCTCCGCACCCATAGAATCATGGATCGCAGAACAAAATTAACACCAGCAATGAATTTACCATGCCCAAAAACCCCCATGCAACTTTAAGCCGCCAAGGACGTCAGAACAAATTTTAGAATTTTGGGTCGAGGAACCATTAGGGCCCCATAACCCCGTACCTAAAACCCCATAAATCCAGAACCGGAGCATTAATCGAAAAGAAAAAAGAGGCATAGGCATTTATCATTTTACTATGAAATAAAATTAACCAGAGAAAAAAATGCGATGATTAAGATAAAAATAACCTTGTTTCCGTGAAGGGTACTAAAATGGATCAAAAAACCTACATTTTGATCCCTGACCCCTGAATCAGACCCCAAATCAAAAAACGCTCGGGGATGTACACGGTAAGTCGACTATGCCGGTTCGAATGAGCTCAAGATAATGAAAATCGGTTAAGGGGTTCCCGAATTATGGCCGATTACACACAGACGGAATTTAAAAGATTTCACCCCTGCAACACACAAGCTCCACTACGTTTTGCTACGTTCTAATAAGTTCTGTGCTGCAAGGAGTAAGTTATGTAAAGAGTAAAAATTACGTTCAAGTCACAATTAATGGCGAAACCAAAATAAAAACTGTATCGAACAACCAGGATTTAGTCCTTTCAGTCTTCATTGTACCTACGGAAACGCCGGTTAACGAATGCAACCTCAATAATTACGGATGAGTCGCAATTTTAAATATATTTCTTTTTCACTGCATTGGAGTAAATTCACAAAATCATATAAAACTAATAAAATATGCAGTATTAATGTCACTACATATTCGTTTTACACTTACCTTACCCGCTTTTGTGCCACCAACGTAGCACTTGTCACCTACGCCCCAGCTATCACCGCATGTGCTCACACTTGCCAAAGATTCACGGCCTAAAAACGATGAAATTTCTAATATATTATGATATATATACAACAAAAACATACCATCTCCAAAATGTAGATGAAGCAAATAGTTGGTAATTTATTGCTGTTTTGGCTCTTCCGTCCCAACTTTGTTATCAATCCATTGTAGCCCAGCTTAAAGCTTATTTATAAACAATACTTCAAAAACTCAGCAAAGCCCAAACTTATCAACACTTATCAACCAAGTATATAATACTCAGAAAAAGTAGCTATGTATATATATGCCATAGACAATCATGTACGCAACTACATGCGTACTAACTACGTATTTTGTCAAAGCCAGTTAGCAAACTCATATTTCTGATATACTTTAAAAGCAAGTTTCTCTAAACGCTCTTCTCAGTGGTTAGAAAAACATAGTATGCTGCAACTTCTAAAATATATTTTCATTTGACAGTATTGGTTTAAGACGTACTAGGGGTAGGCATGGAATACAACACTTATACGGATCCGATGAAGGTAGATGATGCTTGTCAATAGAACCGCAAGAAAAAACATATTTAAAGAAATGGTGTTTTAAAGTATTGTCGTAGTTTCAGTTGATGATTTTACTAGTATCTAGTAAAATCATCAACTTACGTCTACATCAAGTTTAATGTAAAATTTATTTTTAATACATTTTTAATCCACAGTGCCTTCATATGTTTTACTATATATAAGATCCGAAGACCAGATTCCGGTCCCGGATCCGGTTTGAATGGGCGGTTCCGATTTCTGGTTCCAGTTCCGGTTATTCACTGGCATATATGTACAACCCTAAAACCTACTGAACCCTGAACTCATAAAAAATCCTAAAACCACGTCAACTCGAAACCTATCGAAAACCACTGAAAACGCATCAAGTATATATATTTGTACTGGTCACTAGATTACTAAACTATCGTATTCAGTCTACCGGAGAATACTTATATAGACAATTCTTAATATCAAACATTTGAAGACAGGTTATATTCTATAAATCGGGTACATTGACTCTAAACCCATTGAAAAGCCATGAAATATGCACACTGGACTCTAGATCCAAATCATTGTATTCAGCCTTCAGAACTACCTATATATAGACCATTCTTGATGCCGTGCGCGCAATACATAATAGAAATGAAATAGACCCAGATTTTAGAAATCGGCTTCGTGGACCGAAAACCCCTTGAAATTCCATGTACAGGTATAATATAGCTAATTTGGACCCTGACCCTACATATCAAAATCATCGTATTCAGCATGCTTGTCCCCTAAACGGCACTCATTGTGGGTAAAACAAGCAATAACACGGCGAAATTTGAAAAATCATTATTTCTGGAAAAGGTTCGACGAACCATATTTAAGCACACAGCAGCCCAGACAGTGGTTCCACGAAAAAATCGTAGTCTGTGAAGTTGTAGATCTCAATGAGCTGACTCATTTCATTTTTCGATGCGAAGCCTGTATCGCGAGATATGGGCTGCGCAAAACACGTAGCCGTACGGTCAGATTTAGCAATAAACCCTTAAAAATCTGTTTTCACCATTTTGAACCGGAATATAAGGTCGGACTTGTTCGCATTCAGCCAAAACACATCGTCATCACTTTTGCTATCGAACAAAAAAATTTTGCCGAAATCCGTCCACCGTCCATGTGAAAATGAGTCATGAATGATATTGACGGACAAAAAAATTCTATTTTCCCCTAGCACACTCAGAGGAAACCCAACTATAACTTCGCTCTTCTCAATGAGAAACATAGCAAAATCGTTTTTACATAATGTGTTAAAATACGGGAATGCTATTCCTAATAATACTGGATATTAATTTGCTTCCGCGATGCAAAAAATAAAGCGATATATTATTCGTTTAACCCGACCACTAGAAGTTGATCAATCGCCACATCACGCCTCTAGCCATTAATTTTTAATGATTAAATTTGTTAATACATATGAAAAGTATTGCCATGTTTTACCCCAATAAATGATTGTTAATAAAATAGAATAGGTTTTGTCAATAAAGAAACCTTGAAACATGCTACAACAATCAAAGTCACATATACGTATACTTACTCATTGTTCTGCTGGATAATCCTGAACCGGTTGGTCTTGGTAGTCCCGATTTGTGACTGGCTTTCGTTGGGCTTCTTGGCGTGGTTGGTGATTCCGCCATTATTTTAATATAAAGCGTTATAACATATAATCTGGTTTAGTATGTTAGGATCCAAGAGCTACCTTTACGTTTTCTAATTTTAACAATATAACCGCACTATAGGCATCACTTACACGCAATCTGTAAAAGATGAAAAAACATTGACAATAAGTTACCTTATGACAATACTGAGTTGTTGTTTAAAAACAAAGTTTGACTTAGGCCAAGCTATAGGTGCTTCAGGACGCACAGACTAAAAAGTTGCAGTGGGATGATATTACAGATAGCAACCTTCTATCGTTGGCTTTGTAGGCAGACGTTCTAGCAATTAAGGTACCTTAAAGTTAAAGGGCAGAAACGCGCTATTTCGACCAAAACGTACTCCCATAAAAATTTAAAAAAATTTTGTGTATTAGCGCCTATAATTGCTTGATAAATTTAGTATGATGTAAACAATGATCAGAATGCAAGGAAAATTGAGTAAACTAATTTGTCATTATATTCGGAAGTTTTACTTAATTTACCCAAATTTTCAGTTGGCCGTTTTTCAAATCTCATCGTCCTCCAGCTCCTACCGCTAGGCATAAATAAAAAAATTATATAAGGAGATCGTACTGGTGATGTTGGATTCTGCTGCCGCCTTGCCGAATCCAGAATCGTACCTGCAACATTCACCCAACATATATATGGCCTAAGTGTTCCTTATCGTTAATTCGATTATGAAAATAAAATATATTACAGATATACGAAATTCATGGTTATATGGAATACGACCAGTGGCTGGGCTCTCCATTCGCTGTAAATTTTGCCAGGGGCATGAAGCAGGGAGACCCTTGGTTCCGAACCGGGGGAGGGCGATTTTGCCAGAGGGAATTTTGTTTAGAGAAAAACGGTTAAAAATCGTTTCAGAAGCACTGTCAAAACGCTATTGATGGAGAGAAACAGCTATTTTGATGCAAATTTTGAGAAAATTTGGGAAATTTTTTGTTTCAGGAAGGAATTTTATTGCAAATTTGGATTACATTTTATGTACTTTGGAAAGATTGGAAACAAAAATTTTTTCACGAGGTGGTGATCCGGGGCCAAAATTTTGCCAGGGGGCATGAACCGAGGGGCACCTGTTCTGAACCAGGGGAAAACGAGAAATGCCGCCCGCCACCCCTTTTAAAGAGGCCGGAGTGGTAGACCTTAAATGGAAGCCCGGAGTTAGCTCAGTCGGTAGAGCGGCTGCTTGCGGATCCAAGAGCAAGAGGTCGTCGGTTCGAATCCCACCCGTACCCAACTGTTCTGCCGGCCATTATTCAAATCAGTTGGCTTCAAGCTCCTACCTCTAGGTATAAATAAAAATATGTAAAAAATATTAAGTTTGACTCTGAAACTGCCCAAGTGCGCAGTGCCATGAATCAGGCAAAATAGCCGATTTGTCAATTATGGGTACCACCTGCGTGAAGGATTAATTCCTGAAGTCAACCAAATGCGAGATGTATTACGAACACGTTGTGGCCCAATAACCACATCGACAACATTGAGGCAAAGGCAAATAGAACTATAGGATTACTGTGACGAACGCTAGTCTCCCGAAGCCTCGAAGTTGTAGTACCCGGTGCAACGGTGTCTTCAGACCAAACACTGAATTTGCACATGCCGTTTGGTCGCCGCAATACGTAACAGCGTACGTGTGACTTGAGAAAATCCAGAGCCAGTGTTTGCGACTGTTTACTGACAATGTCGACGATGTCATTTCTTGAAACTCCGACATGATTCCATCGCTCTAGCTAACGCCTTCAAAATCATCAACAACATTGTTCTCGATCCTGACAACTTTTTTCAGCGTTCGCACTGTAGTCTACGTACACACGACTGCAAAACCTTTCGCCCGTACGTTCGAGCCAACGTACGCAATCATTTCTTATCTTGTCGGGTGATCGCGCCCTAGAACATTCTCGACGGCGTAATGGTATCGTCGGACAGTTCAGACAAGTTCAAGAGCAGATTGAGAGGAGTGCGATACATGCACGCTGATGGCAAGCACTACTACGCCGTCTAAAGGTAAGATTAAAGATTCATTCTATTATGACAACGGTGTAGCTTTTGTGTATTTTTGGAGGGAGGGATGACTTGGAATTATTATTTTTATGTCGGCTATTGGTATTTAAATGGAGAGGGGATGCGTCACCGAAGATTGTGCGTCCAAGATGTGACCGGAATAATTCCGGTGGGAAATCGTGTAGTGACACATGTTCTTTTTAGTGCACTTGTGTTTGGCGAGTCTGCGTCACTACAACTAAGCATTCGGGTTTCAAGCTACTCGGCACACAAAGGCACGAGATAAAATGTTTACTTTATTTGAGCAAATATATATAATAGCATTAATAACGTGATGTCGTGATGAATAAATGAAGAAGTAAAATGGGGAAACCAGCACAGTTAGGCACTCCCGGGGACTTATAGACCCGAAATAACTTAAGAAAAAAGATTTGGGTGGTTTTGGACCTATAACCCCTGCTAAGCTTGGGGGACCCCTAAGGACAAATGGGGTGTAAAATTCAAATTCCCAAAAAATAGATGACTAAAAACTACGCTATGTAAATTTTGCGAGGCCCAAAAAGTTTAAAAATAGATAAACAATAAAGATTTGATACAATTTGGGCGTAAACACCCTGCATGACTTTAGGGACCCCTACGCTTAAAATATTGTTATATTTTTACTTTTGAATGAGAGTACGGTTGGTGGGTACTTTTTATGACGGCTATCGGTACTTTAAAAAGGGGACGGGAATCGTCACTGAGGAATGTACAGTTCGAGGCGTGGCCAGTAGTATGCCGGTGGGACAGTTCGGATGGCACGCCTCCTTTTACTCCGTGATCTGCTTTTATGCTTTAGATGTCGCGCTGTTGCATGGATAACTTCTAAGCACTCTTGGTTAAGAAATATGAGAACCAAAGACGCAATTGAAAATGTTTTAGTAGAAGTCAAGGTACAATCTTTGAGATTAAAACCGTTAGGCTACCAAGTAAGGCACTGTTTTTAGCACCAATCTACTTAGATCTCCCAATTAGCTCCACCGGTAACTTTAGTTTGATTTAGAACACCCTCGGAGTTCCTCACCCGACACAGGCGGATATTTTAAATGCTATTAAGACTAGTAAGTTATCTATTGTTATCTATTGACTAGTATATAAGTTTGTAGTTTTTCATAAGGGATTATAATATTACTAAAATTATTTAATACTAGAGTTTAGGATACTTATTTGTGAAGCCCTAGCATAATAAGCTCCATTATTTAAATATTATACATTCACGTGACATCACAGAATATAAATTCCTCGATTCTCAAGGCCAAACCAAAATACCAAAAATAAAGGTGTGAAATTCCTCGCCGCTGTGAAATCCAAAAATTTCCAAGGGCAATTTGGATCAAAATGCAAGTGTTTTCAAGGGTTGTTATTGCTATTTTTTGTTAAAAAAATTTCAAGGAACTACTTGAAAAATGCATTTGCGCAACGCAATACTAAAACTGTTGTTAACTAAAACAAACCAACACAAATATAACTTAGCCAAATCAGGATACAATATAGAGCCCATCCAAACAGCTTGGTAAAAGTCGGATAAACATGTAATTGGCACTAGCTGACAATCCGGGTTATTATGCCGAAGCATTGTGTGTAGGCTGGCCATGATGATTGCCCTTCCCTTTACACCGCCCATCATTTTATCCGCCTAGACCAAAGTCTGGTACCTGTTTAACGCATAGGTACTGCGAAGCAATTGTGGCTGAGTCCCTTGCCCAAGGAGATTAGCGCGACCACTGGATTCGAACTCCTGACTTCACGATTATGAAGCAGGCGCTCTAACCACTCGGCCACGCGGCCACAACCGCTTGGTAGGTATGAAGAAGTCATGGTACAATTACATATCACGTCAGGGCTATTATAAAACCTGAAACAAAAAAAAACTTGGCAAAACAAGATGGATATACACATCATATTAGTGTAGTCATCTTGTCCTGCCAGGTTTTCTTGTTTCATTTAGTAGATTAATATTATTTTTCAATGTTTCATAGCACAATGGACAGTCTGCGGTATGAATCGGGATGCTGCATATCATTGTGTGGGTTTCATAATAACTAGCGGAGAACGGGCAGGCAATCTGGAAGTAAATTTTACAAAAAAATTGTGGCAAATTTAAACTGTAAAGATGGATTGACGATTAAACCGGCGCGCCGCGCCGAAATTTTTAGCAACTTTTTGAGAGTTTCTTATCAAAATCTCTTAACAAAAACATAGACCCAAATTCAAGGGTTTTCTAGGATTTTAGTGAAATTCATAGGGTTTTCCAGGATAACTTTCCAATTCAATGATTTTCAAGAATTTTTAAGGGCGCAGACAGCCTGAAAATAAATTAAGCGTAATCCTTTGCGCTGCAAACCGGACCGACCAGATACTACACTGTACAACACAATAACTACTACTGGCTAGGAAAAATAATAACTGAAGCTAAAAACAAGTAAATACATGCTAATGAAATAAAGAAAAATATGCAAATTAAGATGGTGGTTAGATTGGTTTGGGCCCGAAATGGTTTTAGCTGGTTATATGGTTTTAGCCTGGTAGCAGCCGACAAATGCAAAAAGTGTTATATTTTTACGTTTCCAAAGAGATAGGGTTTGGAGGGTATTTTTATTATGACGGCTATCAAATATTAAAATCGGGTGGGATTCTTCACCTGAAGATGTGGCGTTCGAGGTGTGGCCAGTAGTATGCCGGCGGAGAGTCGTGGTCGTATACTTTCTTGGCGCGTGCCTACTCTATAACAATGGCTCAATTCGGCTAGCGCTGTGGCGGGTCTGATTCGATTTACTCTGATTATTATCCACATAATAAACCGATAAAGCCAGTTTTAGAAGGTTTACTCCAAAGTTAGTACGCATATACAAGTTATTAGTTTAGGTACCGAATTCGTTTAGCCGTGGCAGCACTGTTATTCGCATCACTTATATACTTCGACCTTTCTCCAATATTTTTGCCGATCGCTTTTTAATAATACTCCTTGTTTTTTAATTTTTCTAACTCAGGTGTTTGAGCGGACTATACGGTAAGCTGGGGTGAAGGGGACCAATTTTCAAGTTCGAGTGACTATAGATTTTTTACTACAATGTGCATCGCAGCGCTCTAAAGAGCAAATTATGGGACTTTTGTAGTGCGATTATTGTACAGCGTCTAATTTAGCCATGGGGGCCCAGCCCCCATTGTTTTATATATGTATGGTGGTCCGCTTCACCCCAGGATTGGGGAAGCGGACCAAGCAGTATAATGAGCTCAGAAAACACGTTATAGTTATGCCATTGGTCAGCTTCAGCAATGCATGGGGTTAAGCAGACCACTTACGGTTTTTTAAAAAATTACTGCGATAGATAAAAGTCACAGTGCACATACGTATACGTAAAAGGTAATGCTCAATACAACTATTTCGACTTTTGGTAATTACTATAGCACTGTTCAATTTCGTCCAGTGCGTTGGGTTCAACTCAAAATCAACAGATTTTTGCTTAGCAACTGTCAGACACTTCGTTACCACACATAATAAGTCGCCATAAGGCACAGACAGAGCGTCTTCTCGTAGCGGCCACCGGTATCGGAGCTTGTTTGAACCATCAAGTCGCTCGAGAAACTTAACGTCAACCATTGCATGTTTCGTGAATCTAACAGCACGGCCAATGTACCTGAAATGCGTGCGTGTTGCTTAAAATCAGTTGAAGGAAGCGGAAATTGGCAGAACCTCGGGACAAAACTTTAACTATATACATCAAATATACGTATATAATGAAACGTGTTTAATAACATATGTTCGTATTGTATTGTCTTGGGAAACAAATTCCCTCATGTGAACCCGGGGGGGACGTATTAGGTCGTAAACCCCAAACACGACGGGCCGACGCTCTTAACTCCACTTCACATGGCCTAATTTCCTTCCCTTATGTATTGTTTGTTTATTTACCATCTGTGCAATACATTTATTGTGTGTTTACAGTCTACATTGTTGTTATGAAATATTGTATACAAAAGTATGTGTATTGTATATGTATATGTTTATTTCTATACGAAGTGTATGTTTGTCACACATAGTTTATGAATTTGTTATGTGTTGGAACGTAGTGTATGTATGCTGTATCATTTGTCGTGTGTTTACATTTCTATGCGCGCTTGATGTATTTCGTATTGTGTTGGAACTTTTGTACAGGGTGCAAGAGAAATTTTAAGACTTAGCTAATTTTGAGAGAGTTTTACAAGAGTAACAAAAATACGAGAGTTTTATGTGAGTCTAGGCCATAAGTTGGAAATATATCGAATTTGAGTGTAAGGGTTGGGTGCCCTAAACATTAGGCCTACATTAGCGGATATGTGTATGTGTATCTGCTGGATTTTCGAATAAAATCTTAAATTTTGTTTATACTTAGGAATTCGGGGAAATTCATAAAATCTTATTCTCTAACGACTAAAATTCACTTAGGTTTAAGAGAGAATTTTAGGGGAGTGGAACCAGAGTAAAACTTGGAAAACTTATTATGTAATTTCGAC
>JASANE010021092.1:0-39798 GCA_030248225.1 Trileptium ribeirensis
AGAACTAATTTGGTGCGACATAGAGTATCGGAGTTTGTAATTGGCTGAAGGAACTAACTTAACTTGGTAGTGGCTCTTGATCCGTAATACCCAGTGCTCAGTTGATTCACGGAGCTCAGTACGGGCTGTCTTTTAAAATTCCGTCCGTTTTGCTTGCGCTATTAATCTTTAAAGTTCGCGTTTGATTAGTGATACCGGCTGATGTTGCAGTGGATGTGATTTAGTATTTCAAATGTTACCGTACCTGATTTCAATTTATATGTTACACGCTGTTTCTCATTCAAATTCCAGTCACTGGTTGAACACTATAACCTCAGTAAGGTATCGGGAGGTTAGGGTTAAAATTTGTGCTTTAAATTTTTACAGTAACTTTCTCCTGGCATGAAACATTACACCAAAGTACAAGAACAACGTATTTTGACAATAAGTTTGGGTGCAAGTATATAATTGTTTCCTGTTTTTTAAAAGTTTATATAATTACGTCATAATTCGATGTTCTACCAGTTAGTTAGCATGTTCATTGTACAATTGACAGAGTTACGAAGGAAATTCTTTCGAACAGGAAGCATTGCGTGACGTGGAAGGACATAATTTGAGCTGAATCAAGAAAACGGTCATAGTGGCCAAATTAGGTTCTTATTCAAATTAGGCCAAATTAGCTACCTAATACATTCCCATCTAACATGCTGCAAACGTAAGTCTGTATAATTGTTTTCTGTTTTCCGCAAACGTGGGTGCAAACGCGAAAACATTCTGCGTGGGACGGGGCGCAATACGATGGAAAATTTTTTGGGGAAAGCAAAGTGCATCTTGCAACCATTGTAACGTTATATGTACACTGATTACTATGAGTTTATATTTACATATATGCGTGACCAACTTGTTTAAATTTTTGAGAGACCTACCTACATATCCGTCCTACAGGCTCTCTGAATAGATATATACATAATTTATCAACACGGCAAATTTCTGTAGAGGACACCAAACATATTTCTAAACAGCTATTCATGATTGAACAGCATGTCATATTTCTGGGTATGGCCGTCGCCCAGCCATATTTGTATGCCCCCACGTTTTTCCGCAGAGCCCGCTACCCTCCTGTTGGCGCCCATGTTCCGAAAGTTGATATAACTTCATGATTCGATGTTTTGTCAGTTAGTTAGCATATCCATTATACAGCTGACAGAGTAACGAAAGAACTATTTTCGGACAGAAGCATTGGATGACGTGGAAAGAAATAATTCGAACTTCTAAAGAGACAAGTAGTCCAGAATGAAAAGGTTATAGTGGTCAAATTAGGATCTTATACCCACCTGTTACATTTCTATCTAATAAGTTGCGTAAGTCTTTGAAGCTTGGACATTCATAATTCATTATACCTATACATAACGGTTGGACAGTAAGACCATTGCGACATCTCAACTATATATGTGGTTTCCCGTTCAACGAATTAATATTTATGGACCACTAAAACCCAAAATTTGCTTGAAAAAAATCATTCACGTAAGCAGGCATTTTGGTTCCTAGCACATTTCTATAGAAAGAAAATAATGCCTCCGAAATAGTTCCCAAAATATGTGATATAAGGTGCATTGCCTGCTGTGTCACGATGTTTCATATTGAGATTCGATACAATATTTTGTGCAACATGTAAATATATATCTACAGCAGTGTGAAAATTTGTTCACACAGCTCTTGAAACCTAACCAATGCGACATAGATATTGCGATAGAAAAACATAGTGTCATAATAAAAGTTTTGTCAATTATATCGTACATTTATTCTTTTACGCAACACTGTTTTGTACAAATATATAAAAAATATTAATTGAAATTTCACATATATTCTCGGTACGCACAGAGCAATATAACAACAAACGCACGATCATTTATATGAAGTGTAAAATGTACGATCAATTGTGTAGAAAAATATTACCTGAAATATTTCAAAAATAGCGCACAAAAAAGTTTTGGATCTGATTATGATGTGACAGAAAATGAGGCTTACACTTGCTGTATAGCTAAGCGAATCTTCATCCCAGAATACAGAAATTCCTAAGCGAATTGTGTAGATAGAACATATCTTCCTTTCGAATGACATTGTTAGAACACGCTGTCATGTATATCTTTCTGTTTTAAGACCGACATAAGTCGAGTGTGACTTGTTTAATTTCCTAATTTCATGACTTAAAACTGATTCTTTTGGGTTGGTGCATTTGGCGATTGTAAGTTCTATAGAAGACAGTGCAAATATAAAATAAACTAACGACATTGCAATAAATGAAAATGAGAGTTTTGCTAGGCAAAGCAATACTGAGAAAAACCAAGCATTGTAATATTGAGTAGTATTAACTAAAATATATGATTTGTCACAAATTACAGCTACAACGGGCACCCTAAAATAGTCTGATTAGAAGATTAGAAATTTCGACTTCATGTCACAACCGGAAGAGAGCGGAAATGTAAGTTATATCTGAGTGTACTATTTAACACTAGATGACGTGGCTGAGGTTACTTGTTGATCAGAAGCAAGCGCCAAATTTCGACACATATCTGTCTTTATTTATTGGTACTAGATACTTAGCAGAGACCGCAGTGCTTACTCTTTACTGTTAGAAACCGTGCTGTGAGAAAACTCGATGCAACAAAGAATAGTATTCAGTATAGTAGCAAATGTACTACCGATGTCACACGCAACAGTTTCTTCGAACTATTCTTGACGACAGCATGAAGTTATACCTAGGGATTAATAATATTATCCCTAATTTTTAGCATTAATTACGTTTAATTCTTGGTTCATAATAGTAAAAGCACGTATCTGGGTACGAAGTCTATTTTTCGATGGGCAGGCGTGTAGGTATCCTTGTTATTACTATAACCAGTGACTGATTGGCGGTATTTTATTTAAATTTTTAAACTTTGAGTCCCATAAAGCGCTATAACAACTATTTTGTTCAACCTCGTGCTAATCAAAACCTTGGAATAGAGACGTCCAAAACCATATTTTATGGTATGAGTAACAATATTCATGTTTATTTTGTTGTTATTATTTATGACCTAGAATAGTTGCTCCTTTTGGGGTCAAGATTTAACATTGCATGCGTCGCAACTGTGACACACGCATATTACAAATTGATTTCGATGCCACTCAAATTTGACTATACAACACGAATCAAAACATTTTCCACGCCAAATCCAGACTAAATATTGCAGTTATTGTTTGTAGCGTTGTAATGAACAGTTCTATTCATTTTAAGGTACAACCTTGAACGATTTATGACTGTTCACAGAGTGTATTAGCTAGCCGTTGAGTCGGATCGTTATTATTTATCCTTTATGTGTGCACTAGCTAGGCAAAATATTGTAAAAAAATGATGTTGAAGCCAACCGCTTCATCATAGCATCTGGTTAATACATGTCTTATAACTCATGTATTTGTAACCATATAATTAAATATATAAAATCCTGTATGTATATACATATATCAATATCAATTCAATCAATCTTGGAGTGATAATTAGCTCGCACGCACGAATCAAATATACATATCTGTCAAAAAATAATCGTATGATATCATCCAGTGAGCAAGTCCTAGTGTTTGCCTGACTTGATTATCAAATATAAAGCAATCGGAACAATTATTTCTAGCTCAAGCAATAATTCACTCAACAAATAAATAAGACGACTGGTGAGCGGGAGAGAGAGAGAGAAACGCACAATAAAAACACGGGCAAAAACGAAAAACGAAAACAACACGGTGAAACCGCAAACGACATGACGACATGACTATACAAATTGTGATAGCAGGGGCGCCATGAACTGGTTCTCGTCGGGTCGGCAGCCAACAATTATTTCACTCATTGTAAATTGTCAATATTAATATAATGCAACGAGCCGGATAAGATGATCTTTACAATGGATTCAGCCGGGACATGAACCACTCAAATTCCTAGCTTACAAGGGTAGTGCGCTGCCACTTCACACAAGGGCCTCGGTAGCTATTAATACAGCAAGCGAATTTATATCAAGTGTTTATTATAACTTCTTCCGAAGACTATGACACTGGTAGACATCAGTATATAAGCGATCTGTATCGCCACTCCTCTTATTATTGAAGTCCAAGGTATCATCAACAAAAATTTGTTCCGACTCTTCCCCCAGGTTCTGAGATTGGTCACTTTACAAACCTGAAACTTTACCTCGAGGCTTAGGGGCAGTAATACAATGACCACCAAAAAAGTTTACAGGCTACGACCCATGGAACCAGATGGTGTACAGGCAAAATGGACCCCGTCATGCTGACGCGGATACTTAGTAATGGAGATTAGTGACGTATACGTTCAAGAGAAGACATCATGTAATCTAGGTTATATATAACTGTATTCATTTATTAGTAATTAGAAGAAAAAATCAGCAAAATGTCGCATATGATTTTGGTTCATTTACTGTCTTTCAAATTGATGTGTCCGGGTCCCTTTAAGAATACATAGGAGTGATCCTTTGTTTCGACGATATGTTTTTAACCCACGGTTGGTACCATTGGTCGGTTTATCGCTTGCTGCTAAACACATATAAATAAGGGAAGTCATGAATCTGGAAACATTGATTTCGGCCAAATTTCAGACAGCCAAGCAGCTTTTTACAAACAGAATGCTTCCAAGTGGTATATTCGTGTAAAACAATAAGAATGCTAATTTTATTGCCTTATATGAATTTCAAAGGTTTTCAGCCGATCAAAGTTTATGCCCCGCAGATCTGTGTCAGCTTATTAGCATACCCTACGGCAACTTATATCTTAGTTTGAAATTGTAGAAAATGTCGGCTGAAACGTTCCGAAACTACTTGTATGGCCTGTAAGGCCTCAAATCGTGGCTTCCAAGCTATAAACTCGCGTGTTTTCGAAACTTTCTCATTTATCTTACTCATACTAGAAATATATACAGTTATTGTGACTGTCGCAGTTGATAATACAGTAATTATATACTCCCTTTTTTCTTGCGTCGAGGATTTTAGAGTGGTTGTTCCCCCTAACTGGGGCTGTTGCTATTCTGGTTCCGCCGTGGTATATTTTTTCCTGACGTATATATTTGTCGATTTTTTGGTCCGGCTTTTCGTGCGCGCTTCTTTGCCTCTCCGTAGCGTCCACTTTATTTAGGGTATATTTTCTTGTCTATTTCGTCTTCATCTTTTGACTCTGCATTTTTTTATTGTGGTCGTAGTAGTAGTTATTTTTTTGCTTTGTAGTTTGCCCTGTTTTCCGATGGTGGCCTTTTTCTTTTGTCGTTTGTTCCCCGCGTTTTCAGTCTATCCATTTTCTGTTTCGCTAAATATGAATTTTTGTCGTATTTTTTAACTATCCAGTTCACGTTAACATGCAGAGCCGGTTTGCACCTCAAGAATTTTCACAAATCATTCGCGAACTATTATATATACAATCAATTCAATTAAAACATTCATATCAAGAGTTCACTATAATTTCTTGTGAAGGGTAATTTTCAGAAAATATCAAGAGCTCTTTCTAATACTAGTTTTTATATTGAAATTATGTCAGTATTATGAAAATTTAGCCAATTCACTCTACCGGTGGCCTATGTCACCTTTATAGACTGCGTGTTGCATGGTTAGAAAAAGGAATAGCTTAGGTTGGGAGATGGAACACGCACGGCCCACCTCCGCCGACCTAGCATTACATTTGTTGTAAAGCTATCATAACAATCTGCGTTTGGCCATCACATGTAGACGTTATATTGGCCTAATAGACCGTACTGTATATCAGGTTGCAAGAACAAGGTTAGATGACTGACTATGTAAACACTAAACAGGGGTATATAAAGGCCAAATGATGTAACACAGTGAGCACTAATGCAGTAAATTGGAGTATCAGAAATTTAGCAAGGCATTTATATTTTATCAACCGATGAAAGCTAACTTGTGGCTGCATGTTTAACTTAAAAGATGAAATGTTGAACTATGCTACTGTTGGAATTAACAAATGCAAATGGATGTGATCTTGAATAACGCGGGCTTGTAACAAACTGTTATCAAAAGTAAAAATTTTGTTTGCCAATCCATTCTGGAATAACAGTTGTTGCAATACTTGCACACAAGCAAAAAAATATTATCTATCTATCTATCTATCTATCTAATTTTAATAAAAATGTCAGAGTTTCAAAGAGATTTGAAGACGTAAATATGACATTATGAATAATATATTTCCCATTTAAAATTAAAGTTGGACTGCTTACTGGTAGATTGGTCATAATGATAGCTGTCGTCACTGTAAAAGCTCGTGACCATATAAAATTCTGTTACAATATTTATATACGTTCATTTGTTTGAAAAAATTATACCTTATCTGGTCGGAACCAGTATTATATTGCAATCAGCCCCAATGTTTATGGTGGGAACTAATCCATCATTTTTCTATAATTATTCCTTCGTTACGTCAATGAATAAAAGGTGAGATATAATTACTGTATTATCAACTGCGACAATCACAATAACTGTATATATTTCTAGATGAGCAAGATAAATGAGAAAGTTTCGAAACACGCGAGTTTATAGCTTGGAAGCCACGATTTGAGGCCTTACAGGCCATACAAGTAGTTTCGGAACGTTTCAGCCGACATTTTCTACAATTTCAAAGTAAGATATAAGTTGCCGTAGGGTATGCTAATAAGCTGACACAGATCTGCGGGGCATAAACTTTGATCGGCTGAAAACCTTTGAAATTCATATAAGGCAATAAAATTAGCATTCTATTGTTTTACACGAATATACCACTTGGAAGCATTCTGTTTGTAAAAAGCTGCTTGGCTGTCTGAAATTTGGCCGAAATCAATGTTTCCAGATTCATGACTTCCCTTATTTATATGTGTTTAGCAGCAAGCGATAAACCGACCAATGGTACCAACCGTGGGTTAAAAACATATCGTCGAAACAAAGGATCACTCCTATGTATTCTTAAAGGACCCGGACACATCAATTTGAAAGACAGTAAATGAACCAAAATCATATGCGACATTTTGCTGATTTTTTCTTCTAATTACTAATAATGAATACAGTTATATATAACCTAGATTACATGATGTCTTCTCTTGAACGTATACGTCACTAATCTCCATTACTAAGTATCCGCGTCAGCATGACGGGGTCCATTTTGCCTGTACACCATCTGGTTCCATGGGTCGTAGCCTGTAAACTTTTTTGGTGGTCATTGTATTACTGCCCCTAAGCCTCGAGGTAAAGTTTCAGGTTTGTAAAGTGACCAATCTCAGAACCTGGGGGAAGAGTCGGAACAAATTTTTGTTGATGATACCTTGGACTTCAATAATAAGAGGAGTGGCGATACAGATCGCTTATATACTGATGTCTACCAGTGTCATAGTCTTCTCAAGAAGTTATAATAAACACTTGATATAAATTCGCTTGCTGTATTAATAGCTACCGAGGCCCTTGTGTGAAGTGGCAGCGCACTACCCTTGTAAGCTAGGAATTTGAGTGGTTCATGTCCCGGCTGATCCATTGTAAAGATCACTCATGGCTCGTTGCATTATATTAATATTGACAATTTACAATGAGTGAAATAATTGTTGGCTGCCGACCCGACGAGAACCAGTTCATGGCGCCTGCTATCACAATTTGTATAGTCATGTCGTCATGTCGTTTGCGGTTTCACCGTGTTGTTTTCGTTTTTGTTTTTGCCGCGTTTTTATTGTGCGTTTCTCTCTCTCTCCCGCTCACCAGTCGTCTTATTTATTTGTTGAGTGAATTATTGCTTCAGCTAGAAATAATTGTTCCGATTGCTTTATATTTGAAAATCAAGTCAGGCAAACACAAGCACATGCTCACTGGCTGATAACATACGATTATTTTTTGACAGATATGTATATTTGATACGTGCGTGCGCGCTAATTATCACTCCAAGATTCATTGCATTGATATTGATATATGTATATACATACAGGATTTTATATATTTAATTATATGGTTACAAATACATGAGTTATAAGACATGTATTAACCAGATGCTATGATGAAGCGGTTGGCTTCAACATCATTTTTTTTTACAATATTTGCCTAGCTAGTGCACACATAAAGGATAAATAATAACGATCCGACTCAACGGCTAGCTAATACACTCTGTGAACAGTCATAAATCGTTCAAGGTTGTACCTTAAAATGAATAGAACTGTTCATTACAACGCTACAAACAATAACTGCAATATTTAGTCTGGATTTGGCGTGGAAAATATTTTGATTCGTGTTGTATAGTCAAATTTGAGTGGCATCGAAATCAATTTGTAATATGCATGTGTCACAGTTGCGACGCATGCAATGTTAAATCTTGACCCCAAAAGGAGCAACTATTCTAGGTCATAAATAATAACAACAAAATAAACATGAATATTGTTATTCATACCATAAAATATGGTTTTGGACATCTCTATTCCAAGGTTTTGACTAGCACGAGGTTGAACAAAATAGTTGTTATAGCGCTTTATGGGACTCAAAGTTTAAAAATTTAAATAAAATACCGCCAATCAGTCACTGGTTATAGTAATAACAAGGATACCTACACGCCTGCCCATAGAAAAATAGACTTAGTACCCAGATACGTGCTTTTACTATTATGAACCAAGAATTAAACGTAATTAATGCTAAAAATTAGGGATCATATCTAATCCCTAGGTATAACTTCATGCTGTCGTCAAGAATAGTTCGAAGAAACTGTTGCGTGTGACATCGGTAGCACATTTGCTACTATACTGAATACTATACTTTGCTGCATCGAGTTTTCTCACAGCACAGTTTCTAACAGTAAAGAGTAAGCACTGCGGTCTCTGCTAAGTATCTAGTACCAATAAATAAAGACAGATATGTGTCGAAATTTGGCGCTTGCTTCTGATCAACAAGTAACCTCAGCCACGTCATCTAGTGTCAAATAGTACACTCAGATATAACTTACATTTCCGCTCTTCCGGTTGTGACATGAAGTCGAAATTTCTAATCTTCTAATCAGACTATTTTAGGGTGCCCGTTGTAGCTGTAATTTGTGACAAATCATATATTTTAGTTAATACTACTCAATATTACAATGCTTGGTTTTTCTCATTATTTTTGCCTCGCAAAACTCTCATTTTCATTTATTGCAATGTCGTTAGTTTATTTTATATTGCACTGTCTTCTATAGAACTTACAATCGCCAAATGCACCAACCCAAAAGAATCAGTTTTAAGTCATGAAATTAGGAAATTAAACAAGTCACACTCGACTTATGTCGGTCTTAAAACAGAAAGATATACATGACAGCGTGTTCTAACAATGTCATTCGAAAGGAAGATATGTTCTATCTACACAATTCGCTTAGGAATTTCTGTATTCTGGGATGAAGATTCGCTTAGCTATACAGCGAGTGTAAGCCTCATTTTCTGTCACATCATAATCAGATCCAAAACTTTTTTGTGCGCTCTTTTTGAAATATTTCAGGTAATATTTTTATACAAATTGGTGGTACATTTTACACTTCATATAAATGATCGTGCGTTTGTTGTTATATTGCTCTGTGCGTACAAATATGTGTGAAATTTCAATTAATATTTTTTATATATTTGTACAAAACAGTGTTGCGTAAAAGAATAAATGTACGATATAATTGACAAAACTTTTATTATGACACTATGTTTTTCTATCGCAATATCTATGTCGCATTGGTTAGGTTTCAAGAGCTGTGTGAACAAATTTTCACACTGCTGTAGATATATATTTACATGTTGCACAAAATATTGTATCGAATCTCAATATGAAACATCGTGACACAGCAGCAATCCACCTTATATCACATATTTTGGGAACTATTTCGGAGGCATTATTTTCTTCTATACAAAGGTGCTAGGAACCAAAATGCCTGCTTACGTGAATGATTTTTTTCAAGCAAATTTTGGGTTTTAGTGGTCCATAAATATTAATTCGTTGAACGTCAAACCACATATATAGTTGAGATGTCGCAATGGTCTTACTGTCCAACCGTTATGTATAGGTATAATGAATTATGAATGTCCAAGCTTCAAAGACTTACGCAACTTATTAGATAGAAATGTAACAGGTGGGTATAAGATCCTAATTTGACCACTATAACCTTTTCATTCTGGACTACTTGTCTCTTTAGAAGTTCGAATTATTTCTTTCCACGTCATCCAATGCTTCTGTCCGAAAATAGTTCTTTCGTTACTCTGTCAGCTGTATAATGGATATGCTAACTAACTGACAAAACATCGAATCATGAAGTTATATCAACTTTCGGAACATGGGCGCCAACAGGAGGGTAGCGGGTTGTGCGGGAGGACGTGTCCCCATACAAATATGGCTGGGCGACGGCCATACCCAGAAATATGACATGCTGTTCAATCATGAATAGCTGTTTAGAAATATGTTTGGTGTCCTCTACAGAAATTTGCCGTGTTGATAAATTATGTATATATCTATTCAGAGAGCCTGTAGGACGGATATGTAGGTAGGTCTCTCAAAAATTTAAACAAGTTGGTCACGCATATATGTAAATATAAACTCATAGTAATCAGTGTACATATAACGTTACAATGGTTGCAAGATGCACTTTGCTTTCCCCCCAAAAAATTTTCCATCGTATTGCGCCCCGTCCCACGCAGAATGTTTTCGCGTTTGCACCCACGTTGCGGAAAACAGAAAACAATTATACAGACTTACGTTTGCAGCATGTTAGATGGGAATGTATTAGGTAGCTAATTTGGCCTAATTTGAATAAGAACCTAATTTGGCCACTATGACCGTTTTCTTGATTCAGCTCAAATTATGTCCTTCCACGTCACGCAATGCTTCCTGTTCGAAAGAATTTCCTTCGTAACTCTGTCAATTGTACAATGAACATGCTAACTAACTGGTAGAACATCGAATTATGACGTAATTATATAAACTTTTAGAAAACAGGAAACAATTATATACTTGCACCCAAACTTATTGTCAAAATACGTTGTTCTTGTACTTTGGTGTAATGTTTCATGCCAGGAGAAAGTTACTGTAAAAATTTAAAGCACAAATTTTAACCCTAACCTCCCGATACCTTACTGAGGTTATAGTGTTCAACCAGTGACTGGAATTTGAATGAGAAACAGCGTGTAACATATAAATTGAAATCAGGTACGGTAACGTTGAAATACTAAATCACGTCCACTCGCAACATCAGCCGGTATCACTAATCAAACGCGAACTTTAAAGATTAATAGCGCAAGCAAAACGGACGGAATTTTAAAAGACAGCCCGTACTGAGCTCCGTGAATCGACTGAGCACTGGGTATTACAATCAAGAGCCACTACCAAGTTAAGTTAGTTCCTTCAGCCAATTACAAACTCCGATACTCTATGTCGCACCAAAATTAGTTCTCGCACTCCGAAATTTGACCAATGAAAGAATTGAGTGTCAGCGATCATTTGTTGTTTCTGACGTTGTCCGAACTAGAGGTCATTCAAAAAAATTGATAAAAAGGAAATTTAAAACAAATATATTAAAACACTCTTTTTCTGTCCGCGTTATTGATGCATGGAACTCATTACCTGAGTACGTTGATGGTAAGCCGTTAATTCAATCGCCGAATACTAAATCATTCAGAACCCTTCTGAAAAAAGTTAACCTGGAACAATTTTTGCATTACAATAGAAACCTACAATCAGATATAAGAGGATTAAACCCTATCTGATTTATTTTTTTTTATTTAATTACTGTATGCTATATATGTGTACATTTTTAAATAAAAATATTGTTGTTGTTGTTAGTACAAAAGTATTAAAGTTGCCTTCCACAGTACTGTAAGTTTTTGGATTATGAAACGAGTAAACCGAGTCGTAAAACAGAAATAAACGATCCGATATAAGGGAAATTTTGGATCTTCTAAGTACGAAAGCTTTATCTAAATGAGGTAGTTTTAACTTATCAGGTTAACGACACTATATATATTTCCGAAAATGTCGACTAGATCGAGCCGAAAATATCGACGAAAACAAGGCAACAAATCTGGCTTGCAATATAATTAAAATTAGAATATAATTAAAATTTTAAACATAACATTAAGAATAAAAGAATATTGTTTCTTTTTCTAGAACGATCTGTTTAGTTGGCAAAATAACAAATTTGATCGATAGAAGTCGTGCCGGTTTCCCGCCTAGTTCCTGTAGGTCGCTGTATAAACGCATAAAATTGCCTGGATGCCGTATACAATACGACGGGTCCGTGACTACCAGACATCCCCTACGAATACGACAAAGATAAAACAAATAAAAATCTTTCGGCAAGTTGACAATAATTATAAAAATACTGCAGATAAGATCGATATAATTGTACCGCGATGACGGTCTGCAAAATCACTGAACAACCCCTTCCTCTTGACTATCGCCAACGGTTATTGTAAATTTTGAACTTGGACGATTGCTAAAATAGCGGAAATAATGTGCCGACAACATCGAAGGCAAAATATAATTAGAGGCGAAGCATATTTTAATTGCTTTCCTAGTTCGCAATACTACACAACAATTACACTGAAAAACACAATAAAGTTACGAACAAAATCTTTATTGTGCAATTCGTTTCACGACCGTGCACACAATGCAGCTAAAATTGTAAAAGTAGCACACTGGTGCCAACTGCCAAAGCTAACGCTGCCGGTGTATAACTTTAAGGTACTACAATACCACCGGGAGATATACAGCCCGCGAAAGAGCATGGTAAAGAAAGTAATATTGACAAGCCTAAAGCCGCGGTAAATCGTAAGAGAGATTCCGTGCAGAATAGTTGCACACTGAGAGGTATATACTGAGTGAGAAAATGTACGCGCACACGCACAAGGCAATGCAAAAGTAATTGCACTCGTCGCGTCCAATACAATCACCCAGCTCAGAGAAACAGAAACGAAAAGAACCACGCACAACGAACTGCAATAAAAAAGAGGCCAAGCAGGCTGAACGGAGCAAAGACAAACCAAAATAAAACGACCGCATGAGCAGCACTAAGAAGACAAGTCCCGAGCGGGTACCCAGCTGGCTCAACTGACCCTACGCGCTGTTAACAGAGTTCGGAATCGCTGAAAATAGTTAGACTCACGAACGCCGCACCCTTGGTGGCCAGTGAACTTAGTAGTGAATGAGTGATCGTGACCCAGGGTGGAGCTAAGTTGCCTGCCTGAGTAAATAAAACAATATACAAACACAACAACTAAAACAATGGAAATAATTAATGAACCCCTTTAGAGCGTGGAGCATAGGTTTATAAATCAGAGTTTTCAATTTAGTGAATGTGAAACCGGCTTGAATTTTGTCGCTTATTAACACGAAATAGTACATATGGTGTGCTGTAATAACGCTATTGTAGGGGAATGTTTTGGAACACAAAAGCCTTTGCCCTCACAATTGTTGATGCAAAATCTAGTTGCATATTTCATTGAGAACAGACATTATATGTCCAGGTTTTCAAATGTTAAGCCCATAACAATAATTCGGTCTTGTGCTGTGCTGCTGAATGTTTTGTTTTTGATCTTTGTTTAGGCAAGTTTTGTTGATTGAACCGTGAAATTTGTTGCGTAATATATATTCTTCGAAATTGTATGGTTTATCGGATCAGTTAAGTCGCTTCGCGTTATATTTGCTTTACTGGCATTTCTTGATCACGCACCTAATGAAGTAACCCACGTGTTTTGTGGAAAGCAGTTTTTTCCCGTTTTGGTGATTTTGATCGCATAACCACTGTGCACACTATCGTAGACTTTGCCCAATACGAGTCAAGACAAATATCCTGAAAATGTTTGAGCTCAAAATTAGAGCTCAAAATTTTAATAATGACGATTTACCACGCTCTTCCATGACAAATTACAATGAAATTGTGATCAAAATCTGAGCTCAGTTTGAATGTGTGAACGGGCTTTTAAAGATTTCTTTCCTTTTGACAATTTAAAAAGTTCAATATATTTTGGTAAATTAAAATAATTTCTTTTTGAAAACAATTACGGGCATCAATAATACATTGATAAGTTTGAAGATCTACATGAGTCACGTTTCTACTGACTAGTTAACACTATGCCTTTAACAGTTCACTCAAATTGTACTCTTTAACAAAACATTGCCCATAATAAGTACTTGTAGTACTGTTTTAGCATCATGTTATTGGGTGTCGCGAATATGAAAATGCAGTCGTTTGATTGACTTATTCTTAAATAACTAGTGTATTACGGAACGTAATATCATAAATCCTGAGTGCACCCATTTGTAGAACGTAGGATGGCAGTTTGTGCCAAAGCCAAGCCTATGGGCGTAAGCTATATTGAGGTTGTGGCGTTCTCGACATACTAAGACTAAACCTGAGCCTTAGTCTAAGCTAAGACCCTCGTATGAGATTTATACTAAGCCGTGACTAAGTCGGAGAGGAGAGTCTCCCATCCTGATCCAATGCACTAAGCTGTTCTTATAATGTGGCGTTTACTTGGGCCCTACACAGTAGTTATAATTGTTGGTACACCATACACTTATGGCTGATACATCAAGGCATATCTCATAACTCATGCAAATTGAATTTTTGTATCACCCCAAGTATTATTAAATGTATACAACATCTGTTCGGATATACACCGTAATATAGTGCGTTGATATAATGCATACAGTGATTTGGGTTTAGTTCGTTGAGCAAATGTCTATAACAACACAATTGACCGACTCCATGAGTAGATTTGAAATCTATCAGAATTAAGAAATAGTTCAAAATATCCCAATTCATATGAGCGCTACCCTAACATCACAATTGAAAATAACTTTTATCTCGACTAAAACCCAACAATAAAACACAGTGTAGTACGCTTTTATAGCGAAATCGCTCGAAATAATTTAGTTATGGATGTTTTTACTATATACGCCTTTCAGTTTAATATAGATAATGTTGGCGGAACCAAACGAACATTTCACAATATTGACATTTTTAATATTAAATATATATTTGTACTTTCAATACATAGCACTTGCTAACATTTTACTAGCACATTCGCTATAAGCGCACTCCACTGTGTACAACTTTTTGTCAGTTGTTTATTAATATTTAATTTAATATATAAGTGTTTAAGTTAACATTTAACTTATAAAAATTCCGTTCCCTTTTCTCTAAATATACGTTACCTGACCGGTAGCAGCCAAACTTGGACTAGCTGCACTGTCATTAAGCTTTCATGAAATTCATATATCTTGGGTTAGTTGTTCATGAATAAATAAATATCTTTTGCTGCAGACTGGTCTATAATGCGTGTTCATAGCGGACAAGTCTTGCTTTGTACAAACGCGCTCGGTGTTCCCTCTATGTGTGCGTTTTGCTGTGTCTTTTTGTCCTTTTTTACCTTGCGCTTTTCAAATACTGGTTGGTGGCACTATAAAGTACAACCGACCGCATGTAATGTTTTATTTGAACTATAGTTGCGATACACGTGCAATTTAGTCAGTACGACGCTTTAGAACATAATTGGTTTTTGCCGAACTGTGGGCGTTAAAGGGTTAAACATGTGGGGAAACTAAATCTTAATTAACAGCCATTTTAATGTACACAAAATAATCAGGAACGGCGTAGTACGCTACTAACAAGTAATGTAAGTGCACTCAGAAGGGAGAGGCGCTATTAATGTTTCTACATAAAATGAAGGTGATCGCCTCACTCGGGCTGTGTCTTACTCGAAAAGTGGTGGTGGACGGCCGACTCGCTCGTTATACTGAGGGTTACATTTAAGATTTCGCAGTTAATGCGGTTCTGTTCGAAATGTTAGACTCATTTTGGTTTATCCATTTTAGATTGCTGTAAGCACTTCTACCAGATCATCACAGAACTTCTGATAAAACCAAACTACTAGTTTAAAAACGTTTGGTACTAAATTGGTACGTTTGGTACATCGTCGTGAATATTTATTCATTCCATTTTCTAGTAATAATGGCATCATTATTCATATAGCACTAACGTACGTGGAAATTAATCACAGGGCTAGACATAGTGCTCGGCCTGGCTGACACATTTTGGTTTGATCTGTTTTAGACACATCGTTTTCTATTTGGATCCTTTCTTTTATATAATTAAGCTTTGGAGAATTAATTTATTATCATGACTTTCTCTGTGCTTATATTCGCACTTTATACCGTAAATTTATAAAACTAAAGTCTGGACATTTTATTAATAATCATGAGTTTCTCAGCTTAGATGGCCATTTTATATCCTAAATGAATTTATGCGTAAATTGTGATGAAATTTCTCCATCAGATTTAGCATGTATTAGTAAAACGGTAGCAACATATCATCTTCTAATTAGGCTACTTTTATTATAGGTCATCATTGGATTGCATATCAAACACGTACGATTCTCGTTTAGAATACAAACAAGGTTTTATATTTGGACCCATTCTGTTATATAGTTAAGGTTTGAGATTTCATTAATAATCGTGAATTTCAAAGCATGGATATGCACTTTATACCCTAATTGAATTCATTCATATATTGTGATGAAAATTCTCTACCAGAAGTTGCATGTCTTAGCACAACGATTATAGCATAGCATCTAGTAATTAGGAGCCTTTTATTATAGATCAATATTCGTTTGCATATCAAACAGGTACGATTCTATTTTAGAATAGAAACACGGTTTTCTATTTGAACTTTGTCTTTTATATAATTAAGGTTTGGAGATTTCAATAATAATCATGAGTTTCTCAGCTTAGTTGCGGCGTTTATACTTTTAATGAATTCAAACGTATATTGTGATGAAGATTCTCCACAAGATGTCGCATGTTTTAGTGCAATGGTCACAGCGCGGCATCTAGTGATTAGTGGCCTTTTATTAAAGATCATTGTTGGAATATCAATCAGATACGATTCTGTTTTAGAATAGAAACACTTTTTTACATTTGAACCCATTCTTTTATATAATTAATTTTTGGAGATTTCAATAATAATCATAAGTTTATCAGCTTAGATGCGCAGCTTATACTCTAAATGAACTCATACCTATATTGTCATTCAAATTCTCCACCAGATGTGGCATGTTTTAGTGCAACGATCATAGCATAGCATCTAGTAATTAGGGGCCTTTCTATTATAAGTCAATATTGGTTTGTACATCAAACAGGTACGATTCTCTTGTAGAATAGAAACACAGTTTTTATTTGGACTCATACTTTTAATTAATTAAGTTTTGTAGATTTCATTAATAATCATGAGTTTCTCACCATAGATACGCACTTCATACCCTAAATGCATTCTTACGTATAGTATGATGGAAATTATCAGATGTAGCATGTTTTAGTACAGTGGTGGCAGCGTAGCATCTAGTAATTAGGAGCTTATTATAGATTAGATAATTATTATTATAGATTAGATAATTATTAGATTGCATATCAAAAAGGTACGATTCTCTTTTAGAATAGAAGCTCTGCTTTCTATTTGAACCCAATCTTATATATATAATTAAGTCTCGGAGATTTCATTAACAATCGTGAGTTTCTCAGCATAGATACACACTTTATACCCTAAATGAATTCATACGCATACTGTGACGAAAATTCTCTATCAGATGTAGCATGTTTTGGAACAGCGGTGGCAGCGTTTAGCATCTAGTAATTAGGGGATTATTATAGATAATTATTAGATTGCATATCAAAAAGGGATGATTCTCTTTTAGAATAGAAACACGGTTTCCTATTTAGACACATTTTTTATATAATTAAGGTTCGGAGATTTCATTAATAATTATGAGTTTCCAAGCATAGATATGCACTTTATACAATAATTTAATTCATACGCATATTGTGATAAAAATTCTCTCTTAAATGTAGCATGATTTAGTACAGCGATGGCAGTGTAGCATCTAGTAATTAGGGACTTATTTTAGATAATTAGTAAATTGTATATCAAAAAGGTGCGCTTCTGTATTAGAATAGAAGCACTGTTTTCTATTTGAACCTATTTTTTATATATAATTAAATTTTGAAGATTTCATTAATAATCGTGTGTTTCTCAGCATAGATACACACTTTATGCCCTAAATGAATTCATACGCATGTTGTGATGAAAATTCTCTATCAGATGTAGCATTTTTAGTGCAGCGCTGGCAGCGCAGCATTTAGTAATTAGGGGATTATTATAGATAATTATTAGATTGCATATCAAAAAGGGATGATTCTCTTTTAGAATAGAAACACGGTTTCCTATTTAGGCCCATTTTTTATATAATTAAGGTTTGAATATTTCATTAATAATTATGAGTTTCCAAGCATAGATATGCATTTTATCCAACAATTTAATTCAAAAATTCTCTCTGAAATGTAGCATTTTTAGTACTGCAATGGCAGCGTAGGATCTAGTAATTAGGGGCTTATTATAGATAATTAGTAAATTGCGTATCAAAAAGGTGCGCTTCTGTTTTAAAATAGAAGCACTGTTTTCTACTTGAACCTATTTTTTATATATAATTAAGTTTTGAATATTTCATTAATAATCGTGAGTTTCCCAGAATATATATACACTTTATACAATAATTTAATTCATACGCATATTGTGATAAAAATTCTCTATCAGATGTAGCATGTTTTAGTACAGCGATGGCAGCGTAGCATCTAGTAATTAGGGGCTTATTATAGATAATTAGTAAATTGCGTATCAAAAAGGTGCGCTTCAGTTTTAGAATAGAAGCACTGTTTTCTACTTGAACCTATTCTTTTATATGTAATTAAGTTTTGAAGATATTATTAATAATCTTGTGTTTCTCAGCATAGATACACACTTTATGCCCTAAGTGAATTCATACGCATGTTGTGATAAAATTCTCTATCAGATGTAGCATTTTTAGTGCAGCGATGGTAGCGTAGCATCTAGTAATTATGGGCTTACTATAGATAATTAGTAGATTGCATATCAAAAAGGTGCGATTCTGTTTCAGAATAGAAGCACTGTTTTCTGTTTGAACCTATTCTTTTATATGTAATTAAGTTTTGAAAATTTCATTAATAATCGTGTGTTTCTCAGCATAGATATACACTTTATGCCCTAAATAAATTCATACGCATATTGTGATGAAAATTCTTTATCAGATGTAGCATTTTTAGTGCAGCGATGGCAGCGTAGCATCTAGTAATTAGGGGCTTATTATAGATAATTAGTAAATTGCGTATCAAAAAGGTGCGCTTCTGTTTTAGAATAGAAGCACTGTTTTCTACTTGAACCTATTTTTTATATATAATTAAGTTTTGAATATTTCATTAATAATCGTGAGTTTCCCAGCATATATATACACTTTATACAATAATTTAATTCATACGCATATTGTGATAAAAATTCTCTATCAGATGTAGCATGTTTTAGTACAGCGATGGCAGCGTAGCATCCGGTAATTAGGGGCTTACTATAGATAATTAGTAGATTGCATATCAAAAAGGTGCGTATCTGTTTTAGAATAGAAGCACTGTTTTCTGTTTGAACCTATTCTTTTATATGTAATTAAGTTTTGAAGATATTATTAATAATCGTGTGTTTCTCAGCATAGATACACACTTTATGCCCCAAGTGAATTCATACGCATGTTGTGATAAAATTCTCTATCAGATGTAGCATTTTTAGTGCATCGATGGTAGCGTAGCATCTAGTAATTAGGGGCTTACTATAGATAATTAGTAGATTGCATATCAAAAAGGCGCGATTCTGTTTCAGAATAGAAGCACTGTTTTCTGTTTGAACCTATTCTTTTATATGTAATTAAGTTTTGAAGATTTCATTAATAATCGTGTGTTTCTCAGCATAGATATACACTTTATGCCCTAAATAAATTCATACGCATGTTGTGATGAAAAATCTGTATCAGATGTAGCATTTTCAGTGCAGCGATGGCAGCGTAGCATATAGTAATTAGGGGCTTATTATAGATAATTATTAGATTGCATATCAAAAAGTTACGGTTCTCTTTTAGAATAGAAACACGGTTTCCTATTTGGACTCATTGTTTATATAATTATGGTTTGGAGATTTCATTAATAATCATGAGTTTCTCAGGTTAGGTCCACACCATATACCCTAAATGAATTCATGCGTATATTGTAATGAAAATACTCTATCTGATGTAGCATGTTTTAGTACAAAGGTGACAGCGTAGCATCTCGTAGGGGCGTATTATAAATCATTATTAGATGGCACATCAAACAGGTACGATTCTCCTTTAGAATAGAAGCACGGTTTTATATTTGGACTCAGTCTGTTATATAATTAAGGTTTCAGATTTCATTAATAATCATGAGTTTCCAAGCATAGATATGCAGATTATACCATTATTGAATTTATACATTTATTATGCCGAAAATTCCCTAGCAGATGTCGCATGCTTAGTACAACGGTCATAGCGTAGCATCTAGTAATTAGGGGCCTATTATTATAGATTAATATTGGTTTGCTTATAAAACAGATACGATTCTCTTTTGTAATAAAACACGGTTTTCTATTTGGACCCATTATGTTATATAATTAAAATTTCGAGATTTCATTAATAGTGATAAGATGCACCTTTTATGCCCTAATGTTTGCTAAAATTGTTAGATGTGCGGCACCTTCGGTGGAATAGGGGGTAAATATAGCCAGGGGTGGGTCCGAAACTTGGTGGGGTAACCCACCCCTATCCCTCCCCCTGCCAATATCGACACGTGTGCTATAAGTAAATATTATAATCACATATATTTTTTTCCAAGAAAAGGAGCACATATATGTTGAATAGATATATATACACTGGTTTCTATACCTTGTGAAGTCGATAATATATGTTTTGATAGCACCAATTTAACGAGCGGATAAACGTTTTACTTTATGGGATCAGTCAAATCCGAAACGTTTTCTGCATTCCATTCTCACACGGCATGATTGAACTTGCAGTAGGCGGCTTTCTAAATTCTTTCTGAATGATCGTAATTGATGTGTGCACTACAATTTGACATATAAAGTGTACAGTCTCAGGAGATCAAAAGGCGACTGGGAATGGCGCGCAGTGCCACAGAGAAGATGGTTGTCATCTGGCATAGCAGACCAATCAGCACAGCTGAGGGTTCTGCGTGCCACAATATTTCCCATAGCCTCTTATGGTTGTGAGTCCTGGGCAACAACTAAAAAGGACCGTAGTAGAATTGACGCCTTTCAGATGTGGACATATCGGAGAACGCTCCCTGTGCCATGGAGAGACAGAAGAACAAATGATTGGGTGTCGGGTAAGATTGGGGCAAAGATGATAATCTTAGAGTAGATGGCACAAAGAAAGCTGCGATATTTTGGGCATGCTATTCGTCGAGGTGGTTTTGAGAAAGGATATAATCCAGGGAGGAGCTGTTGAGGGCAAACGAGGACAAGGAAGACTACCGACATCATGGACCGATGACATCAAAAGATTGACGGGGATGAGTCTGGAGGAGGCATCACGATCAGCCTTGGATCGGATCGAGAAAGATGGCGTAACATTGTGAGGACCACAGTAGCGCGTGTTCGAGCCAACTGATAAAGAGAGAGTGCACAGTCTGACAAAAGCTGAAACTAGTGTCACAGCCTGACGGCTGGGACAATGATAAATTATTTTCCCAATTGCAAATATTGAGCTACAAAAGCTGCACATTTTAATATTTATTATCGTCGTATCCATCACAATTTATCGTTTTCTAGTCCTGTCGTAATCCGTGAATTTTTGTGATATGATGTCTATCCTTTGGCAAAAACGCAGCCGTCTATGTGTGTATATCGATTGAGACACTAGACACTCTAGAAATAATAATGGACCAAGGCCAAAATTTGCGCGAGCAACAACTGTCAGGTATCTTATCTTGTTACTAAACTCATTGGCAAACATAGGTAAATGTCAAACTAGCCCTAGTTACTTTAGAAATACCTGATGTTCTTCATAAATATGTTAATAGGCTATAATACTAAGATTTCTCAGCAGGTGCATGTAATGTTAACTAATTAAATTACACATAGCACTTTTACATAACTTATATATAACTATTTATGTTATCTTATATTCTGTTCGACATATTTTAAAATGCTGATGGAAATAATGTTGCTTCCTATTATTCAACATAATGACTAGAAATTGTCTTTCTGAAAAGATCATAAACATTAAACCCTTCTTCTCATTGTATAGCTAATTTGTATTGGTTTCACTGAAATCATTTTCTTCAGTCTCAATGAAATTTTTGTGTCTGAACACGAAATAGAATCTTGTACCAAAACATTTAACCCGGATTTTTTCTGGATCTCGAACTACTTTATCCGATTTGTGTCAGGTCCCAACTCTAGTACTATTGATAGCTATGTGGGGCGTTAAGCGATGTTCCCTCGCCGTCCAAGAAGGGATCGATGAATTTCGTCAACGCGCAGCGTCGGTTGGTACCATCGCTATTCCGGCGTCTTTGCTAAGTTCATCTGCCAGTCAAAGTACGTTTACTACCGATGATCAACACCAACAGAGGACAGACTCAGCTCATACAACAGGGAAGCATGGCGAAGGAAAGAAAACACTTCACCGTTTTCTGTGGCCACCGCCCAGCACGGCGCGGCGAAGCTCGATGACGTGAGTGTTGTTGGTGGGGGATTCTGAAAATGACTTGATCATTTTGCTTTACAGCGAATTACCATTTGTTTTTGAATTAGCAGCGAGAGTGCAAGCGATATAAGGTACGAACACTATTTAGTTGTCACAAGAGTTTCTTACAGGAAAAATAAGGTAAGCGGATATGATATGGATTGGTAAAGTGGCAACTTGGAAATATAGCTTAATTATCGATGGTAAGGAAGCACAATTTTCTGGTCAGAACCGCTATTCAAGGGATGTGTGTGAAGTAGGGAGTAGGTATGAAGACGAAGTCATAATTGTTCGAATTATGAAAAAATGTCATGAATGGGTTGTAACATATGCGGTTGGATTACAGTATGGAAACTTTTAAAGCTCACCTGCTGTTTGTCAATGCCAAATAAAGTTGCTGGTTAGTGTTTTTATGTATATTGTTTTTTTATGTAGGTGTTATGGGTATGCGCCTGCACTGGCAAATTCACAAATATATTACGGGGAAGGTGCTTATACTCCGATTCATCATTAGTCTACAAAATTTTCTAAGATTTGTATAATTTTTTATTTGCTCAAAAGTGTTTGAACCCCCAACCTGGATCCGATAGTATTTATCTGGGTCAGCCCCATTACGTATGTAGTACTTCGACATGGCAAATATACTAATAATTCCGGCGCACATATCTTTAAGGTACTGCCGTAAACAAATGCTTTTATATTTGTATGACACTTATTTCACGGGAAGCAGGCATTTCGTCGACGGACATTTTGTCGAAGGATAATTTGTCGACGGATACATTGTCGACCGGACACTTTGTCGATCGGACACTTTGTCGACTGGACACTTTGTCGACGGGACACATTGTCGTCGGGACACTTTGTCAACCGGACACTTAGTCGACGGACATTTTGTCGACCGGATAGTTTGTCGACGGACATCTTTGCCTACATTTTGTCGAGCGCCGGCCGATAACCTGCTTTTGAACGTTTCAAACTTTGACAATAAACTAATTAATTATTTTTATCCATTTAAGCTGCTTTCGTTTTTGAAGACAGTGAAGAAAATATCTGTGCGTGTCTCAGAGCCAATAGTAGTCTCCAAACCATTGCCTGTGAAACAAACACAATTTTTTCTTCATTTGCTTTCAAATTGAATAATAATCAATTAAAACGACCTCCTACACAACTATGCATAACTCAAAAGTGTAACACTAAATTTGTTCTGAGTTCGTCAAGAACCTGAAATGTTTCAACTAGTTTGTTAGCAACTGTAATCACAGGTTTTTCTTAGCGCCATGATCTCAGAACAAATTTAACAACCAGAATTATTTAGAGCAATAAAATTACAACGATTATTAATTTCAATTTAAGAAGACAGATTAGTTGCTATTCCGCGGCGAAATCATAAAATGTTTTTATTCGTCATGTTTGTATTTTCTCATTGTGTTACTGCTTGAAGAATGTTCTCATGTATTTGTCGGTATTTTGCGCGCTGCTTTGGCGCCGGTTGCCCTGCTGCTAAACGTGCAAGTACCTCGGCGGCAGCCCGTTCCTAATTCTTCAGAGCACCTAGAAATTTCCAGTTAGCGGGATGATGAGCATTAATAACAGATGAGAACTTACGGTGCCACCCTTCGACATTGCTATTTGTGCGAGGCAAGTGAGCCAGAATACGATCTTGACAGTCCCAGATCACCTTACCAAACACAGCCTCATCACACCATCACAAATCACAACAACATCACCTTATCAAACTAAGTCAAAAGCAGTTTGCGCATTCACAGGATGCTTTGAAGTGCGGTGGCGGCGAATAACACGCTTAAGACTCAGACTTGGGTAGGTTTGGGATAGCTACAAGCGGAATTTGAGGTGTTGCGACTTGAGCTATTCTAGCTGAACTCTCTCGTTGACATAGCCAGTTCCTTGACGGTATTTTTAGCACGAAGTACATCGACTCCGGCAGGCTCCGGAAGGTGATTGTGATTCTGCAAAGTACACACAATCTCGTCTGTGTCCGTTCGACTCGTTACCCTACCCCTACAATTGGGGCGGTTTTCGCAGACCCAAATAACGCCTGTTTCCATCTGTGGAAACCTTATCGTTTGAATATAAATGACCTTGGAAACAAGTCCCTTGCTATTTGTGGGGATAAAAAACCGGCCATGAGTTAGAACTAAATTTTTAATAAACGTCTGTGACACAAAACAACAAATGGAATTTTTTGAATAATGAGAAATAAAATAGCGGTGAGAAAATACATAGGTTGAAGTAATTTGCAGATGAACGTTTGTATAATTAGTTTATTGTCACAGTTTAAAATGTTTAAAAGCAGCTTGTCGGCCAGCGCTCAACAAAGTGTGCGTCGACAAAGTGTCCAGTCGACTAACTGTCCGGTCGACAAACCGTCCGGTCGACAAACTGTTCGGTCGACAAAGTTACCGTCGACGAAATGTCCGCCGATAAAGTGTCCGTCGACGAAATGTCCGGTAACCTTATTTCTCGAAAGTGTATTTTCGTTTCAAAGATACCAATTGTAACTGCAATAAATGTTTATTGTTATATTTATAAAACCTCGGTTGTATTGCTCCTCAGTCCACAGTATGGGCAGTTGGGCACACAGTCCAGCCAAGAAGTGCTAATGACGGTCTACCCTGTTGAAAAGTGTGACACTCTTCGGCTTTGCTGTGTTTCGAAAATGTTTGACTCTCAGGAACATCGTTTGTATGATTTTGGCTGTAAAGAACCTAAGGGTTCTAACTTAGTAATCCGAGAATATACATTGGTCTAATTTAGTGATCATAAAACTTAGGTGGGATGTGAATTTCTGGTTCAAGAACACGGCGGGGTTCAATTCGTTGTCAAATAACCAGGGAACATCCAATCCGGTTTCCAAGTACATTGAGGAGTGGGTTATGTGTAACATACACCATGTGTGCCATAAACGTTTGGGTGGTTAAGCCGAAAACGACCGCGACGATAATATAGAGAAACCTAAAGTGCGTCACGCTTTTCAATAGAGTCGATCATCATCGATTCTTGGTTTAACCTGCAGGCCTATCAGAAATTTTCGCACAGCAGCAACAACAGTGTGCAGCTTTTAGTCATCTACTTGCGGTTTTATAGCCTAGCGTTGTGAGGTATCTTCTTACTAATGTACAGCTACTTTAATGTGTCTAGCCATAAGCTAAAACACACTTTAATACTGTATATATTTGTTGTATTTAGTTAATAACTGATAAAATTCCATTCGAGAGAACTTGGGTTGCGAAAGCCAGATTCGAATCATAATTTACAGTATATATTATTAATATGAAACTTGTCGCATATATTCAGGGCTGTTGGCATTATGAGGCCGTGATGTCCGCCGCCCCGCCCGTCCCTCACCTTTATTGCGATGGTACTTATACAATGAGCCTTAACATTTTTAGTATTGTTCCCACCCCCAGATTTCAAATCGTTCCAACGCCACTGCTCATGAAAATGTTGTTTTACTAAAACTAGCTTAATGAGATAAGCACTTGAAAAGACTTATATATCATTGATGCGAAAAAGCACAAAACCCTTTAACAAATCGCTCCTAGTGATTGCCGACGGTGACAATATTTTTCTGCTAACTATATGATTTTAACTGAATTTTTTAATGGCTAATCCTGTAAGATAATTATAATAACCGATTAGAATAGGTAAAACATATATTTTTGAAATCCAAAGCTGCTTTTTGTTGTAATACATTTTTATTTAAACAGTTAAAACAACAAACCCATGACTAGGGTCAGCGGTAGTACTTATAGAGTACCCCCACAGTCCCTTACCCTCATATATAAGAACAAAACATATTCGTGCCGAAAAATAAAGATTATGTATATGAAAAACATTTCGGAAGTCTTTTTACAAAACGGATGGCATGTGTTTCAATAAACTAACATTATATTTACTTCACGGGTTCATCCATCTCCAGTTGTATTTACAGTTGGGCGTAAGGGGAACCTAAACGCTGTAACCGCCCTTGAATTGTATATACGTTTATATAATGCTATCATCAGAGCAATAATGCGGCTATCATATGTATTTAGCAAATATTTTTTGTGAACCACCTATGATATTCGGCTGCGGTAAATAACTTAAGATCGTCGTAGTCATCGAACCCATTCTTTCTTATCGCAGTTGGAAGTGTGTATATATGAAATTTATCAACTCTGATGTATACTCAACAGGATATTAAAGTTATCCGATCCCTCATATACACACTACCTTATACATATTTCAATGGTAGTGACACTGGTACATATAGTAATTACAGGTAAGTATTATATTAAATATAGTTTTTTCTGTTTAATATATACTAAGCGCCTCCTGGCAGATCCAACTATTGCTGCGATTCCTTAAAAATGTTGAATTATGTTTTATGTAAATTGCCATCCATCTAATTCGAAATTTTTAGAAAACATAACATCAAGACTTGGGACAATAAATATTTATACCTAAGTGGAAGGAACAATGAAGGAGCATACTTGATGAGATCCAAAGAGTGAAGTTTACACATGAAAGATGGGTTTTTCGATCTCAGCTTGACAACAAGAGATATAGAAGCAAAGGCTTTATACCCCTATCTGTAAAGCAACATGTGAACCCGTACCGGAGCTACAGACGTCAAAATGATAGTTCGCAAATCTGCAAGCCTTATAATTTAAATCCGTAAAAATGGGATTTTCAATGACACGAGATAAAGATCTTGAGCTAGGAATCTAGATCTCAAAACCGCATCAGCTCGCGCAAGACAAAAATTTTGAGCATTCGCCTTCTTCGATCCGACCAACCGTTGTTGAATTATAAATGTCACGGGATTTATCGTTATTAAATTTTGTAAGGTCCAACTACCACTAGGTATGATATCATATTTAAATGACAAGGCCCAACTACTGACGGTAGTTGGGGATACATTAACTTTTTACATATCTATTGATCTATATATTTCTATTTGTGTATCTATATTACGTAATGTGTAATCGTTGTAGCACACCCAACGTACTTTCAAAGTTTTAAATGTGCGGTTGTGACGAATTCAAACGAGTACGGCTGAACAAGTTTGATCGAGTGCAAAGTAGAGCTCATGATGAACTATTGAAGAACAATGTGACACTAATGCCACGCTACATTATATAAGCTGTGGGATGAGGCGGTCCGTTTTTTATCACTTGCCTCAATTTTTATGGTGGGAGAAACGTTTCCTACTTTGCGCTCCCTCCCCGACCTTTCGTCTTGGCTCCCCAACTTCCGTTTTGCCTTCCCAACTGGCGTCATGCCCTCCCCCAAATTATACAAATCCCCACCGAAATATTATTTTTTATTTTTTAGTTCGAATTTAGAACGAATGTTGGGGGCCAGGACGAAAGTTGGGGGGGGGGACAGCATAAATGTTGGAAAAGCAGGACAAACGTTAGGGGGGGCAGAAGGAAGTTTAGGCACAGGACAAAAGTTGCAAATTTATCCCCTTTTCCTGAAAAGTGGGGCAACTATATAATGAAAAAATGGGCCGCGTCATCCCACAATGTATATATAACATAGTGTGTATGGGTGTTACACTGTTCTTCAAGGGTTCATCACGAAGTTTTGGTACAAGCAATTTAACCATGTGTGCAAATCTTTGAAAGCACAACTGGCTTTGCTGCACTTGGCTAAGGAGTTATAACTTAGTTAAAGGAGATATAGTACTAAGCATACTTTAAAGCACTTTAGCACACCGGTTCAACTATATAATCAGTGTGACAAGTATATATATATATATAATGTATGCTACTAAAAACCTGACACTACACATAATGTTTTTTAAACAAATGGAAATCCGATAATTTTTGGCTTCTGAAAAGTGTAAAACTCTTAAATTTTGTCTTTGAAACGACTGCAGCATGTCGATATCCTTTTCAGCCTTACCAACCACCGCTCATGTTTATGACCGACAAAGTCTTTACATGGGAGTGGGTAGTGCGAAAACGCCAGCGACGTACTGCGCCAGATACAGCGAGAAATACCAAGAGTGTCCCACTTTTTAAAAGAGCCATGACCGTGTTTAAAGAGGGCCACCATCCAAACCATGTCCTCTCAAACGGTGGGTCTTTTCCTTTAGCCCTATAGGCAGAAGTTTGTCAGTTTTGAAGATATATCGATATTTTGGTGCAACTAATTTTATACAAATCCACTCAGCTCCGCGAGTCAATTCAGAAAATATACATTTCGGGCTCGGTTGTGACAATATTTTTTCAGTTTTTTGGGTTTCCGATGATCCCACTAAGTACCCAAAATTTAGAAATTTTTTTCCAAAATCATAATTTTATGTATCACGCATACCCGTTCACTAGCAGAGTTGTTATAAAGTAGGCTGCACCGGTTCGCGGATTAACGATCTGTGTTAGGCTAATGCTTAGGACTAGCTTTATGGTTCGTTTACGTTAATTTGTCTGCGCTGCGGCTGAAGTATGTCCTAATAGCGTGCGATAACTGTCAGCATTTCCGCGTAACAACGTAGCTACTACAACGGACATATGCGACGCCGTGACTGTGTGCATTTTTTATCAGTCAGCGCTGAAAATGTAATATGTCCTTAATAAGCCACAAAGACAGTATAGCATATCGGTCGTAAATATCTCAAAGTATAAACGATGTTATAGGGCAAATTTTTGCAACTGTGCAACGTTGTGAATTTAAATTTTGGCAGCTGTCCAGCGCAGAAAATCCAAGTTTTGGCATTTGTCCAACGCTGTAAATTTAAATTATGGCAGCCGTTCAACGCAGGAAATTCAAATTTGGTAGCTGTCCAACGCTGTATATTTAAATTTTGGCAGTTTTCCAACAAAATTTACAGCGTTGGAATTTGAATTTAAATTTTGGCAGCTGTCTAGCGCAGGAAATTAAAATCTTGGCAGCTGTCTAACGTTGTAGATTTATATTTTGGCATCTGTCCAGCGCAGGAAATTAGTAGTTGTCTAACGTTGTAAATTTAAATTTTGCAAGTTGTCCAACGCGGGAAATTCAAATTTTGGCAGTTGTCCAACGTGGAAAATTGAAATTTTGGCAGTTGTCCAAAACTCTGGGAACAGTACTCCGAGATTCATGTATTTCTCCAGTCTAGTCGGCTATGACGCCCAGCTTATCAAACGTAGCTAACTAAGTAAATGAGGACAAACCAAATGGTCAGACATGAATATTGATTGTTCCAAGTAGCAAAACTAAACTGGTCAGACATAGCTAGGTCGCGACGCACACAAATTAACGTAATCGAGACATTAGGCTTAGGTTTTCGCAAAAATAGGAGCGACTCTTAAACCAATTCATCCGATTTTGCACTATTCTACTCAGCTCGTCAATACGCTTCGAATGATATATAAAATTTCGAAGTTGGCGGCGACCATTGTGAACCCAAAATTATCGAAATATAATTTTCCATAAATGTGTGTGAAATAGATATTTTCTGAACAGGCTCATCAACCTGAGTTGATTTGCGCCAAAATTTCGCTGTATCTTCAGAAAGGACCAATTTCGGCCTTTGTGGCTAAAGGAAGAGACCCCCAACGATTTCGAACTTTAAAACTTTATTAACTGGATAAATTTAAATCCTGCGGAAGCCCTTGCCGTCATCATCATCGACCTTCTTGATTGAACGAATACTTATGGAAGTATCATATTTTTAAGGGGTGTGGTAGGAATTACTTTTGATCAAAGATCCGTGGGTAGATGCACTCCCGATCATTTTAGTACTGACTTACAAACACAGCGTTAGCATAAAAAACTTAAAAATTGAGTACACATTACAAAACAATATCTCATTGGTTTGTTGCATAGCAAAGAAATAATATCTCACGACAGTAACTGAGAAAGCACCCACGGAACACTACACTCGGTCAATGCGTTTGGGAATTCCAAATTTGCATGTATTTTATAAATACATTTAATTTTTTTATTTTGATTTTAGGATTCAAGACGCGGATGGCGGATTTTTTGAAAGTTTCACTGCGTTACAATGGAAACTTGAAAACAAGCGTCTTCAAGTTGCGCGAGCTGTAAGTTTAGATGTTTTTAAAAGTTGCAGGTCAATTGCAACAATACGTTACTACTTCGACGACCAACACCAAATTTAGCTTAACGGTCTCTTTTGAGACCAGGAATGAAAGATAACATGTTTTTAAATGAGATTTAATCAGCTAGAGAATTTTCACAAATAAAATTGCTCGAAAATTAACAACTGTAAACTGTTATTTTTGGCTAAAGAAAATTATTTGGTCTAGAAAACATATAATGTTGAGTGTAATCTATGATGTACATGAGCACGAAATTGTGGGCTTACGATAGTCAAAACATAAATATTTCTCGAATTTAAGGCTTCAAGTTCCAGAAAACCGTATAAGGCATAGGTGTTCCAAGAGATAAAAGGGTAAACGTCGAATGGATGTGCTTCAAACACATGCGCTTTACCGAACTTGTAGTTACATATTATAATGTAGCTAAAAGTACTGCAAGTAAAATGTGATATTGTAGATACCATTGCACATGTGGTGATTTTATAAGACTTTTATTGCAAACACACCGTAGTTATATTTTGTGTGGTTTCTATGATGGTACAAAAATTCATAAACTGTTCATTTGGTTGACACAATTTAATGCATTTCCAGTGCAGCCAGTACTATAAAAACAGGCGACAGATGATTAATGACTTGTCAAATTAATAGGGGAAATAATGATTAATGCCCCTAATGATTAATTACTTTTGGTCACGTGATTAATGACCTGAGGAGGGGTTGGTGACAAATGATTAATGATCCTTATGTAATAAATACATACACATATACATAATATCACTATACTGTAAATACTACACGAATATAATTCCTAGCTTCGATAATAAATACATACAACAAACAGCTCATATCCGCTTTGATAAAGACCGAACAATCGATGTTAATCAAGGTGCCGCAACATCCACTACCGGCGTTTACCCCGTTTGACCCAACCGCGGAACTTTGGACCGACTATTGGGCTCGCTTCCAGACTTATATAGGTGCTCATTCAATTCCTGATGACAAGGCAGCAAAGTCTTCCTGACGAATTAATCACCTGTGATGTACAAGCTCCTTGGTAATTTAGCATCTCAACAAAATTCCACAAAGGACGTCAACGATCTATCACTGAAGAGCTCTCATTCCACATGAAATCGCAACTTGATCCAACACGGTACGTGGTACGAGAAAGCTTCAAGTTCTGGTCCGAAATGTCGCGGAAGCAAGGTGATTCCATATCGGAATTGGCAGCTAGGATCCGTCAGGATGCTGTCACCTGCGATTTTCCGTCGATTAAAGACCCGTTGGATGAAGCGCTGTGCACACGTTTCATGTGGTCAGTGGGAAATGAAGCCGTTTTAAAGGCACTCTTCATGCTCAAAAATGAAGAGTTGACCTGCAACAAAGCCGTATCATTAGCAATCGCGACAGAAGAGACAGCCAAAGTAGCCAAAGAAACGGTGTATGGATCCTGTTCAGGGCCCGTCAACAAAATACGAGCCCAGAACCGGCTTTTCGCAAAGTCGTCCTATCAAGAAAGATTGTCGATTTGCCTTTCCAAAAGGAACATGTGGACGTTGCGGCCAAACGAATCACACCGGAAACGACAGCTGACATCGCAGCACCGTCTGCAATCACTGTTACAAGCTTGGACATCTAGAGAAGGTATGTTTACAGAAGGTTCAAGCCAACAACTCCGAACCTGTCCAGCTAATCCAGAACAGAGGTATCAAAACAGAGAAGCGAATTAATGCGGTGCCACAGTTTCGTAAGACACTGAACATCAAAGGCTGACAAATCAACTTCGAAGTCGATACTGGTGCTGGCGATAATTTATGCGACCAAGAAGTTTGGCGCTCACTCGGTAAACCCCCGTTACGGGACGCTTCAGGATCATAAGTGCGACTAAAACACCGTTGCCTATCCGTGGATCGTTCTCAACGACTGCTCGGCTCCCAAATCAAGGCGGTGAAGGGACGATCCGCTTCACGGTTACGAAAATTCAGCTGCTGAATATGCTCGGCCGACAAGGCATTGTTCAATTCGGAATCGACTTGAACGCAATAGTCGGAACAAAAAGCACGGAGGTTCAACGCGGAGTTCACATTTTGGCATCGGCAGTGACAGACACGTCGCTACAGCAAGCCTGCTACCAACTCTGCTCCGAATTCCCGGATCTGTTCAAAGCGGAGTTGGGCTGCCTCAGCGATTTCGAGTTGGAAGTCAAGTTTAAGGCCGATTCGGTGCCCATTTTCTGTAAGCCCAGAGTCGTCCCGTTAGCAGCTCCGGAGGACCTATGTCAAGCATATGACGAAGGTATTGCCAAGGGGGTTTGGAAGCCTGTCCAGTTCAACTCCTATGGGATCCAGTTGTTCCGATCCGAAAACCAACTTTACCTGGCCAAACCAAAGCGAAACTGTGAGTATGTGGTGATTACTCGGCGACGATCAATACGCAGCTGGAGCCACGCCGTCAACCCATTCCATTGCTCGAGGACCTGATGAGGAAGTTGGGCGGGGGCTACTGTTTTACCAAGAACGACCTGCCGACGCGTATAACCAGATCATGCTAGCGCCCGAGAGCCAAAAGAAACTTGCTCCTAGCATACACCTGGATGTGATGCTTCAGACGCGTCTGCCATTTGGAATAAAGTGGGCTCCGGGTTACTCTCAACAAATCATGGAGCAGTTGACGTGTTGGCTGCGCGGTGTACCTTGACGATATCCTCGTCAGCGGCATCAACGCAGAGCAGCAACTAGAAAACCTTCGGGCCCTTCTTCAACGCCTCAACGATAAAGGGCTTCGCTGTCGAAAAGAAAAATGTCAATTCGCTCAACCTGCGGTCGAGTACCTTGATCATACCCTGTCGAAGGTAGGAGTTTCGAAATGAACCAAGGTCGCAACACTAGCCATGCCAGCGCCCACAGAGGTTTCTAGGCTGAAAGCATTCCAGGAATCCGTTCAATTCCACGGAAAGTTTTCGCCGGATCCAGCTACGGTCTCGGAACCGCTCAATTCTTTGACAATGAAGGGCGTAACATGGTGCTGGGGACCAAAAGAGAACGGCCACGATTCGAACAACTGAAAGCAATATTGTCGACGGACGTTGTATTGGCTCATTTTGATCCGTCATTGCCCCTTCGCCTGTCATGTTTCCAGCGTCGGGCTCGGTGCAGTTCTCTTCCATCGGTACCCGGATGGTTCGGAACGACCGATTCGAAATGCTTCTAAGAAATATAGCCAAGTCCAGAAGGAGGCTTTGGGAATTGTTTTTGGTCCACAGAAATTTCACCAACTCCTATATGGCCGGTCCTTCGTGCTGGTTACGGATCACAAGCTGCAATTGGCTATGTTTGGACCGACCAATCCTACTCCCGCGCTCGCAGCTAATCGTCTTTCTCGCTGGGCGCTCACACTGTCGCAGTACCATGACATGATTTAGTATCAGAAAATTTCAGATCATGGTAACGCCGATGCTTTGAGCGGACTTCCAGCTGAAGAAGACTCCACGTCGACCGGGAAGAAGATGGCGCAGACAACGACACAATTTGCGTCATACGAGAAATTGGTCAACAGCTCGATCCCCAAACTCCCGGGATTGTTGCCAAGGAGTCAGCAAAAGATCCAGTGACGGCTTCTGTCATGCGGTTCACACAACAAGGATGGCCAAAGAAAAAGCCCGTTGCCGACCGAGACCGTCATGTAACTCTACTTGAAGAATTCCGAAAGATTGGCGATTATCTTACCACCGAACATGGATGTCTGCTATTCGGGGCTCGATTGGTTATCCCGGCGAGCTTACGAACAAGTGTTCCAACTGCTCCATCTTGGACATTTCGGGACGGAACGAATGAAGCAGCTGGCCCGAACTGCACTCTACTGGCCGAAAATCAATAGCGATGTCGAAGATGTCATATTTGTGCAGAGCACCAAACCCGGTCGCCAAAAGCAGCTAATCATCCGTGGATAATGCCGGACAAGCCGTGGAGCCACATTCACATTGCTCATGCGATTAACTTTTTCGGTATCAACTGGTTAGTAGTTGTGGACGCGTATTCAAAATATGTATCCCTACATCCACGCCACTTCGTCGATCAGCACTCAATGCACTATCGATCTGCTCGATGAGGACTTCGCTCATTTTGGATTGCCACACACCATCGTTAGCAACAATTCAACGTCGTTCCAGTCACAGGAATTTCAAGAATGGTGCCGACAACGAGGGATTGTGCATTTAACTGGTGCTCCATATCATCCGGCAACCAACAGAGCTGCTGAGTGGTTGGTACAAACGTTCAAAGCGGCGATGAAAAAAGTGTTCTTTCTCTACGGCGCGCTTTACAGGAGTTCCTAATACAGTATCGACGCACCCCATTCAACAACTCTTATTCGCCTAGTGAGTTGCTTCACGGTCGTCAAATCCGCAGCCGAATCGACGTTCTCATTCCCAGCCTTTCATCCGTCGCTCAAGGGAAACAAGCGCGCATCGCGACCAAATCACAAGTGACCGAAACCCATAGATCGCTATCACTAACCAACTCCATTGGTTATGTACTTCCGCGATACCTGGTGGGTTCACCGTGCTACGCCTTATATTGCGGTCCCTGCCAAGAACGAGATCCTCGATGGGTCAAAGCGGTCATCACCAAGGTATTCGGTACTTGGAGTTTCAACGTTCGCGTTTTGCCGCGAGGACCAACGTGGCGAAGTCATATCGGTCAACTACGACCTCGCTACGGAGCCGAAGAAGACGCAGCACAAGGTGACGACCCGCCGACGTCAATTTTGTCAACATCTGTTCCAGCGACCGAGCATTGGATAGAAAATCCTCGACGATCCAAGCCGGTCGTTCGCCTCTGTCCAGAAGAAGGATGTCAATGATTTGTAAGGGAGGCGCCGTGTACGCATATTACTGATCGTCATGAAAGCTAATACAGACTGATGATGAAGTCAAATGTGACAATTGCATCAGCCAGACGCAATAATGTCACGTCATTAAATCCGATCTAACACTTGTTACAAACAGTATATAAGCCCTGTGATTTATTGTATTGCGTGTGTTTTTGGTATTCCAATAAACCTGTGTTTAGTGTTAGTCTAAGATCATGACATTTGTACACTACAATTTTCTCAAAAATATTTCCCTACCGCGCAAATCTTCAGGCGTATTAGGCTTAAGATCAATCATCAAGTAGCTTTAAGGCTTCCCATTCAATGCCATTTCAAATTCGGTAGGTAAAAAATCTAGTTTATGAGGCCAATTCAACGACCCGAGGTAGAAATCATTGATTATAACGTGGATTTGGACTTAAAAGCAAATACTGAACATTTCTAGAAACGTCATTCATGTATTTTCCAGTGCTGAAAAATTCGTACAATAAATATAGTAGGAAGGTTGACATGTCATATAGGAGTAAACATATTCGCTAAGGTTTTATCATTTGTGGATTCCATTAAATCATCGACAATATAAAGACTATGACCTTCACTCTTTTCTGGAATGCTAGGAAATCCCTTCTTAAGTGTTAGCTTTTCTATTTCATGTGCGTGCTAGTGATATAGTGGTTGCATCATACCGTAACATCAAACAGTTTTTTTCAAACTGGTTGCCAAACGGATTTTTACGAAGTAGTTCAGCTATAAGCAGTGTATTTCCAACTCTTGCCGCACCTGATATTATAAATGTAAGAGAACTTCTAATGGTATTAACTCCATTTCGGTGTGTTGATCCAGTTTTGCTTGAGAATGTTGAGGAAACAGACATCGTTGGCATATGTATTTCATCACATTGAATTCTCGCTGCTTATGTTGTTGATAATCTAAATTTTTTATCGAGCAGTAATGTCGCCTGTACAGTAGCAGATTGATCACTTATTGACATATTCCCTCATACATACGAAGAGGAATTTTTTACAAATTTGCTGATATCGCTGAGCTGGACTGGAAGATTGATACCTTCAAAGCTTAGTTGATTTACATATTATTCATATTTTGATTGCCGTTGAGGGTTTGTGTTTTGAGTATAGAGGGCTGATAATACAGGAACAACAACAATAAAGAAGTTTATTAACAAATAGCATATCGATATCCGGAAAATCGGCGTAACGAGGTTTGCATCCGGCGTTAAGGCCATCATTGCGAGCTAGAAACCTAGGCAATGGCTAACCGACTTACGGTGTACCGGTTACCAAATTTAATTATAAAATGAACGCATAAGTAAATTTTAAATAAAAAACAAGTTAGCAAACATAAATTCAACCGAAAAGGAAGCAAGTCCACTTACATTCGGTGAAAATATAGACAACAAGATTAATATTTATTAAGAAAGTAAACAGCATTTCAAATAATTATTAAAAATGTTTCTATTAAACTGTAAAGACTGGCTCAAGTAAAGCTTGTTTAAATGTATTTTGAATTTTCTGCGATCACATGATCCTACGAGAGGTTCATAGCAAACAAAGCTAGGCAATTTATTCCACGCATCAATAGTTCAAACCGCGAAGCTATGTTCATAACAGTTTGAATGAAACTTTGGTTTTATTAATTTTCTTTCGTGACCACGCGTATTTGTGTTGTGGGAAATTTCAAAAAAGCTGTGACAGCTATCAATTTCATTATTAAGACTTTTGAAAACTAGAATAAGGTCGTATTTTAAACGACGTAGTTCTAGAGGTTCTAACTTGAAGTATGTTAGCCGTTGCTTATACGACATATCAAAGATACCAAGCCGTGTGACTAGCCTTCTGGTGAAATACCGTTGCACTTTCTCCAACTTATCTATTTCGAGCAAATAACGTGGTGACCACACTTGGCTAGAATATTCCAATATTGGTCGTACGTACGATAAATACGATAGTATTAATGGCTCTGATTTACAGTGAATGAAGCAGTTAAACAGCATATTAATTACACGATATGCTTTTGCGACGATGACATTGCAGTGCGTCTCAAATTTAAGGTCGAAGCTAATTAAGACACCTAGGTCTTTACACGTGGAAACACAGGGAATGTCATTCCCTTGCAAACCATATTGATATTAGAGATTGTTTTTGCCCAAGTGTAAAATATTGCATTTCGGGACAGAAATAGAAAGTTGCCAGGATGTTGAACAATGTTCCAAGGAGCTAAGTGCGTTATGACGATGAGTCGGAGTATTGTCATCGTTGCAGTTTGACGTGTTAACATATAACTTAACGAGGTCTGTGAAAAGTTTATACTTCACATTATTTAAGCAACAAGCAACATCATTTATATATATCAGAAATAAAGTAGGCCTTGAGGCACTCCAGATAGAACTTTTTTGATGATTTAAATATGCCTTATTCAATTCAACTCTGAACGATCTTCTGCTGAGAAAAGCAGTAATCCAATTCAAAAGTAGGCCAGTAATGCCTATACATGAAATTTTGTGATGCAGTTTGACATGTGAAACGGTATTAAAGCTTTTGCAAAATCAATGTACGCATTACCAATTGATTTTCCATTGTTTAATGTATTTGACCAATCGTTAACAGATTCAAGCAGCTGAGTACATGTTGATTTCTTTGAAACAAAACCATGTTTGTTTGGATAAATTAGATTATCGCAACCCATATAAGACTGTATACGTTTATTAATAATGAACTTCATAAGTTTACAAGAGTTAGAAAGTAACGATTAGGTCTAAAATTTAACACAAGAGATGAATCGCCTTTTTTTGTATAATGGAACTATGTCAGCACATAGCCAGCTCATTGGTAAGCGGGCATTTACAAAGGATTGCTCGAAAATATAGGCAAGAGGGAGCCAAAGCGAATACCTGGCATTTTTAAGAAAATATTGTGTATAGCCGTCGGGAGAATGGCTATGTTTTGATTTCAAACACCCCATAAATTTATGCACAATTTGTGGAGAAAAGTTAACCCAAGCCAGGTTATTATCAGAAACAATAGTGGTTTGCACTGTTGGATACTGTTCGGCGACATCAACAAGAACTGAAGCAAATGCGGTCGTCAAAATATCAGTGCAAGATTTCCCGTCAGTAACTAATCCACCGTTTGATGCACGCAAAGCATGAATAAAATTAGGAGTACAATCTGTTTTAACGTATCTAAAAAGATTATTACGATTACCACTTTTAATAGCTTTGTCTGTCGGGCACGTTTGAAACGAGGAATAGACTTAAAGCATTTTAAACTAAGTTTATTGTAGTCATCGAAATTTGAGGTTAATTTGCTTATCCCCCATAGTTTTGCTTCTCGTTTGAGCAGCTTCCTAATAAAAAGAGGGTATCTAAAACTACCTTTTTTGGAGTCTACTTTTAGTTTAGGTGTGAATTGTTCAACAGCTTCGTTTAAAATTAGTGTAAAGATATTAAATAAACTGTTCAAAACAATACACCAATTAACTGAAAACAAATAGTTATTTAGGCTTTGAAAATCAGTGTTCTTAAGATCGTAAACAAACATAGGCTGATTCGATGTATCAATGTTAATAAATCCTGATAGATAAAATTAAACCGATGCATGATCGGAAAGTTTCTCACCTCTAGTTATGCTTAACACATTCAATGGTGATGTCAACACCAGATCAATGCAATTCCCCATTTGCGTGGGAAATGATACCATCTTTGGAAAAAGTGCAACGGTATTTCACCAGAAGGCTAGCCATGCGGCTTGGTATCTTCGATATGTCGTATAAGCAACGGCTAACATACTTCAAGTTAGAACCTCTAGAACTACGTCGTTTAAAGGACGACCTTATTCTAGTTTTCAAAAGTCTTAATGAAATTGATAGCACTGTCACAGCTTTTTTAAAATTTCCCACAACACAAATACGCGTGGTCACGAAAGAAAACTAAGAAAACCAAAGTTTCGTAGTTTATAAACACAGCTTTGCGGTTCGAACTATCTATACGTGGAATAGATCACCTAGTTTTGTTTGCTATGAACCTCTTGTAGGATCATCCGACTGCAGAAAATTCAAAATGCTTTTAAACAAGCTTGCCTTGTGCCATTTTTTTTACAGTTTAATAGAAACTTTTTTAATAATTATTTGAAATCCTATTTACCCCCTTAATAAAAACTAATCTTTTGCACCCTATATTTTCACCGAATGTAGGTGGATTTGCTTTCTTTTCGGTTGAATTTA